>JANBPU010000101.1:0-58338 GCA_027575805.1 Mycoemilia scoparia | reverse complement strand
TGACCTGATCATATGTCATATGGATCATAATTTTTGAAGGGCGAATATTTATAGGGGCAATCACAGCTAAATGGATGTCCAGTTTTACTAGTAAACTTTCACCCTTCAAAAATTATTACCCATATAATTATGTTCATTAGAAAAAGAAGGTTTATTGAATAATAACCATGGAAATAACAATAAAATATGCAAGCTTTAGCTACTTAAAAATGAATATCTAAACGCTTTACACATGTTAAAGCCATTTTCTTTTCATCACAAAAGTCTCAAAATGATTCATGTGTAAATGAATCATGGGTTGACTGGTTCATTAGATCATTGGCTACATGTTTGAATTCATCTAAGAATTGATTGTAATCATTGCCTGCCTTTTCATAGAGCTGCACACCAATTTCAAAATATATCTTCAAAAATTCAGCAACATCATCTAGGGTAGCATCCCCATCTTTATCAATGTGTTTGCAAAGGTCTTCAAAATTGGAAGCTGCACTATTGCAATATCCGTAAGTCAAAAGAACTGAGCTAGGACCAGCAAATCTTGGAACAAATTTATACAGAGCAACATTGAAGTTTTCAACAATGCCTTTCACATTATTGAAGAAATCATCAAATTCATTGAGCTCAGGTAGGAGGACATCATTTCTGGACCTTTTATTTGGGTTCTGGCAAACAGCTATGTCATTGGCATTAATAAACCTATCGGCCATAATCTTTCCCACTGATTCATTGAAGTTTTCTGGATCAATAGCCTCAAGCTCTTTTTCAGAAAAATTGACTGGCAAAATACCAAATTTCTTCAAAAACAAAAGAAATTGAAAGATTTCTTCCTTAGTCAATGAGAGAAGCTTGGAACTTTCAATATTCTGAAGTGATTCTTCCTGGGTCACAGTGCCAATAATGGGATTGTTGATTTCCTGATGCATTTTGGAGAGATAGTAGTGAGTAGTCAAGAGGCAGTAGAAGAGGAGTCTATTATCTGCTTCAAATTGGGGGTAAGCTACTATATTTTTATACCTTTTTTCTGGCTGTGTTTTTCTATCTGTTTAATTCCAAACAATTTTTAGTAACAATTTTTTTTCTTTATTGACTTTAAAATAAAAATATTGTGTAATCTAAAGGATATGATCTAGTGCTTTTTTTGGTTCCTTATGAAAAACCAAAAATTATTTTAAAATTTGGCATTTGGGATATAGTTCCAATATAATAACCCACACTTTCAGTAATCAAACAGTATTGTGCATATGGGTAATAATTTTTGAAGGGTGAAAGTTTACTAGTAAAACTGGACATCCATTTGGCTGTGATTTCCCCTATAAATATTGGTCACCAAAATTTACCCATCAAAAATTATAACCCATATGGACAACTATCCATTTAATTGTGGTATTAACTTTTTTGGTTGATATTTTTTATCAATTCCTAAAGAAAAGCTCTAGAGGACCACCATTAGTATTGGATACACAAAGGTGTATTTTTAAGCTTTTTAAATTTATTGCTTTTTGATTATGTTGATAACAAAAAATGTGTAAGAAATCTAAAACTATAATATCTGTTCCCAATCTAAATATTCAAATTCTTTTACGCTACTTATTCAACAAAGCTATTGATTACAGAAAATTTAAAAATTCAAAAGTACAGTCAAATGTGGCTCTTTGTGTAAATTTTTAAACAACAAAATCGTCATGAAATTTAAATTTGTTGTCACTATGATTACCTAAGACAAAAAATGGACTATAAAAAGCAGTACATCCTCAGATCTTACATAAAACCTCCATTCCTCCTTCTACACATCGACACAGACAGACAGACAGACACAAATACATACACTCACGCAAAGACACAAAAGATGTCTCAAAGATATCAACCACCACTCCCCATCATGATTTCTCATCTACTCGAACCCCAAATCATTGAAATCATTTTGTATTTATCAAAGAATGGTTACTCGACATTCGCACTTAACAAACAGGAGCAGAGTCTTGTTGACTCAACAAAATTTGGTGAATGTATGACTCGCATCATTGCTCAGAGGTGTGATCTCTTCTTTGGTGTAAAACAGCCATCCCAAAATTCCGAAAATGTCGGATGTGGTGACATGGATGATTGTCATTTAGCTGATGAAGATATTGGCAGGGAATTCGACCAGGTTGTGGATTTCTTTAAGGATATCGTTTTAATGATAGACAGTCTCAGAATGACATTAGAAAAGAATAAGCCACAAGATAAAGATTCTAAAGATGTTCAACAGGCTTATTCCCGCTGCATTGATGCAGTTTCCAATATGGAAGTCATTAGAAAGGAAGCTATCTTCAATGATGGAGAGCATTTTGATGGGGGCTATACAGAATGTATCGTGATATTTTTGAAGGAATTTGTTGAATGTGTAGCGCAATTTGATATTGTTACAGGTGGGTGTGCCAACTTGCTTGGAGATGGAATTCCAGCACTGAAGATTAGTTTGACGTAACCACCAAATGTGTCACATGAAGCAGATACAGAAGGGAATCCCGATGAATATGTGAATTAAAGAAAATGATTTTCATAGCCAAAGTCTTGAACTTTATCTTTGCTTTATTTTTTTAAATAACAGTCTGGTGTTCAAACCAAATTCCAATTCTTTATAAATGCTAGTTAGATGGAAATTCAGTAGTATATAGGAAATAATTTTTGAAGGGCACTTTTTGGAGATCAATGGTTATATGGGAAGATTTCATTAGTGATTGAATCTATGATAGTAGGCAAAAACGGACCCCCAGATTTTGGCCTAACCACCAGCCATTTCATATGCAACCCCTGAGGAGTCATTTGGGTCATAATTTTTGAAGGGTGACTTTTGGTGGCCAACGATTATAGGGACAATCACAGCCAAATGAGTGACTCTGTAGCCCTTCAAAAATAACTACTACTGATTAAAGTGGGTTATCAAAGCTATAAAAACATGTTATAAGCATCTCTGGCAAATGCCACCACTAATTTAAGCCAAAAAAATATATCATAAGGATATACTCTACTATTTATTTCATATCAAACACAAAGTGCAATAATTTCCATGGATCCTGTTGTGTGTTTTATCTTTCAGAGCGTAGTTTATATTAGCATGTTTTACCAGATAATGCATTTTTTGAATTAATAGTAAGTAGTTATCTGTAAACAAAAGAACGATACCTAAAACCCAATTAAAAGAGTTGCCCTAACCACCACCTTTGATACTTCCATCATCGCTTTCATCCTTGTTATTTCCACCTTGGCTTACACGACCTCTTTCTCTTGAGTAAATGCTCTCATTATCACTACTTTCGCTATTGCTGTCACTATCATGGGCATCTTCAGGGACTGGTATTGTTTGCTGCGCTTGATACACCTGCTCCAATTTATCACATCGCCTAGGGCTTGCTCTGCCCAGAACATTGATACCAGGGAGTGTACCCCTCTTGAATCTTTTTCTTCTTTGCTTGCTTCCACCAAACTTTATCACATGGTCAAGGATCTCACAAAACAGTGAATAGCACTTTCGGACCTGATAGTCAGTCAACACCCCGTCTTGCCAAGTAATCGATCCAGTCAGGACATCATTAGCTGTTAACGAGTCTCCTGGTGCGCGAGGGTTGGCTGGATCATTGGCAGGTGTTGCAGTCCCAGGCCTCTGGATTGTTGGAGCCGTGGTGGTTGTCACAAAATTCCAGGTCAACACTGGACCAACTATATTGGCACTTTGAGCAAACACATAGTTTATGACATTGACCTTAGGCAATATAATAGATCCAGAGCTACTGGAGTGTTCCTGGTGGCTGTGGTCGCGTTTCTTGTGGTTGCCAAGACTCCTATGGCTGTTATTACTGGCAGAACAGTTACTTTTAATGCTCATGGCTTGCTCCTTCTTTTGCTCATCGTAGATTCCACATTCTGGTGGATATCGACCAAGATTGCTGATCTCAAAAGTTGCTCCTCTTCTGACTGGGTTGAAAAAGCCGCCACCACCACCACCAACACTACTGCTAGAATCATTATTATTGCTTCTCTTGTGGACAGCATCTGGGTCACTGTTATGTCCCTTATCACTTTCATCGAGCCCTGTTGGCGGAGGTTGCAGACTTATTCTGGGCTCAGTCATCAAATCCCTAGTAAAGAACTTTATCCAATCTCCAGGGAACTTTCCAATCATACCCATGAGTGCCAATTTGTGCACATTTCTGGGTCGAGTGCCGATGAGTTCATGTCTATAAGCCTTTGCGTATTTCCAAAACCTTGGCGCATCAACTAGAGCTGATTTTTCGCGAATAATGGCATCGTCTCGAGTATATACGCAAGTAAAGTTGCCTACTGGTGGCTCGCTATGACCGCCACTGCTGCTACCAGTTGAATGGTAAGATGCAATGTCATAGTTATCAAAATTACAGAATGAGCGGGCATTGAACGGCGTGTCTGATCTGATAACCACAGGGTGTTTGTAAACTGGGTCTTGCTTGGTAAGGGTTAGTGCCATTGACTCGGCAACTATCCTCCACAGGGCTGCATGGACACTAGTGCTGTTGTTGAGCATGGCTCGTTTGCGTAGCTTGGATAGTCGACTGGCAGAGACTGTGAATATAAAGCATTGGGTGTTGGGTTCTTCAAGCTTATCTACGTCCTTGGCTGCCCAGTATTTTGGTGTGACAAGGTTTTGGAGGAAGCTGGGGAGTACAAGCTGTCTGAGTGGCAGGATACGCAAGATCTGGAGGAAGTTTGGTTTTTTGATAACTACTGTGTCAAGGCCTGGATTCAAAGCAACTTTCTTGGTATGTGTAGCATCTGGATTGACATTGCTGGTTGCTGCTGAGGTTGATGGTGCATTTTTCGGTAATCGGTTCCCAGAGCTGCCATCCTTTTGGACTGCATCTGCACCAGTCACGAGTTGGTGCTGGTCGAGAACAATATCTGCATCTTGATGGTTAAATGATTTGAGTATATATTTTAGTATAGTCATTGCACCTGTAGCATCTGTTATCAGATGATCCGCCACAATCACAACAAGTCCTTCTACTGCATCATTACCATCTCCTTCTTCATCACGGCTATTGCCATCAGTTTGATGCTTCTTTTCTTTAATAAGCACACACAACTTCCATAATGGCTTGGTCTTATCAGTTATGTCAAAAGTATCGCCTAACATTTTTGAAAGCATCTCTGAGTTTTGTCCTTCTCTCGAAAAATTTATATCATGGAAATTATCACTATGCAATTCCTTGACGCTAATCAACTTGGAGTAAATTTTGGGATTGATCTCACTGACTTTGGATTCCTGGAGTCTTTGCCATTTGGGTGTCTTGGTCAACTCATCGATTATGACCGAAAATAGCAGTGGATATCTATGGCAGGCCTGCTGGACTATCTTGACAAATCTGGCCTTCAGGGCTGGCAATCGTGGCGGTTTGGTGAATACTACGCGAGCACCAACAATCAAGTTTCCATAGGTGTTACATAGTCTTTTAACTAGCTGATACTTTTCGACACCACTCAATTCTCGTTCATCACCCATGATTGTTGTGCTTATTTCCTTTTGCTTGTAATCTATCTTTGTCAATTTTAGTGTGCCACGAAGACACTTCTTTATAGGGGGGCAGTAAAGTGGTTTAGTAAGTAAGTATATGGGAGAGCAATGTCAAGCTATTTCTTTGATATGTGTCTCTGGGTAAATATTGGCAAAAAAAATGATAACAATAATAAATTGGTAAAAGAAAAAAACGTTGGTTGTGTAGAAAAAAAGAATAATGTACTTGATAATATAATCTTTAATAGATTTTCCCGATAACAAATCGAATATGTAAAAGATAACGATCTTTAAGATATGTAAACTTTACAAAATATATCACTAAAGATATAAATTGTATAAATTATGGGTAAATAATACCATATGGGTAATAATTTTTGAAGGGTGAATTTTGGTGCCCAATGATTATAGGTGCAATCATAGCCAAGTGGATGTCTAGTTTTGCTAGTAAACTTTCATCCTTCAAAAATTATGATCCATATGGGTGACTATTTTTGAAGGGTGACCATTTGCTAATAGACTGTGATCACTCATTTGACTGGGATTTCCCCTTTAATCGTTGGCCACCAAAAGTCACCCTTCAAAAATTATGATCCATATAGTGAGATTTTACCACTGATCAAGTATGAAGTAAATTGAAATGGCTCCTAGGAATTTGGCCCAATCACAGGACAATTTGTATCCAACTCCTAGGGACCCATTTTCCTTAAGCTTTGTGAATTTTAAGCATTTTATCTATTATCTCACAACTATTTCTCAATCAATCTCTGGTTGATTCCTAGAATAGTCTTCACAATACCAATCCACTTTGTATGTTTATTTACAGGCACGCTGAGTCATCAGGATATTTACTTCTGTATAAATGAACTTTTTGAATAAACCTTATATACATTCTATATAGCCGAATCGCATATAATTCTAAATTAATCATCAGGGCTTGAGAATTGTCAACTAAATGGAATATGATCAGGTCAAATGTAGACGCATGAGCACACACATGCAATTTACATTTGATTATGGATAAAATTGGACATTTATAGAAATAAATAATTCAAATTTGTTTCCAAAAAAAGATTTATTGTTTTACAACCAACTCAACAAACTACAAGAAACAATAAAATCAATTCACAAACACAACTACCAAGAAAGAAAAAGGAAAAGAAAGAAACCACATTTAGCCTGTGTCTCATCCATAAGCCCTATATTCTCTCTCTCTCTATAAACATACATCACTGACTCTAAACCCCAATGCTGCCAGTAAAGTATTGTGCAGTCCTCAAGCAAATTTTAACATAAAGACAGCCAAAGTTGGCATACACACAATCACTGTGGTAAACACTGGTGGATAAAGAGAATGATTGTTGATAGTATTCACCGTTGCATTTTGAAGATAGAGCAAGATGATATAAAGGAATCCAGTAAAGGAACGAGTATACATGCTCAATATAAATGCACAAAAAACTGCAAACAGGAATGAAATAAGTGGAAATTCCACATTATTGCTGATTTCTGGCCAATCACTACGCATGAATAAAAATGTAATAGCTGAAGCAGCAAGATTGCCTTCACTGATCCAGACACTCAACATAAGGTCAGCCAATATTTTGGCAAGCTTGAGCAATCTATCCAAATCGTCATCCCAATTAGGGTATTGGAAATGGTGATCAACGAGCTTATAAAACCCATAGAAAAACCAAATTGCCAAGGTGCTGTCAATGGCACGGTCAAAGGTCAAGTAAACGTCAGGATGAGGAAAAAATAGGCTGATGAACTTGTTAATGGTGCTGGTGTCAGCAAAAACTTTGTACAGACATGTAGCAAACAGGTTGCACAAAAGGACTGCCACTGACGCGCGCATGCTGGTGATTCCTGGGTTGAGAGGAAAAGGCGTATGTGAGGTGTCTGTGTGTGTGTGTGTGAGGGGTTGGTAGAGATTCTCTTGCGGGGTTGTTGTTGTTGTTACGTCTGGTTGGATATCCAAGAGCAGGGAAAGGTTGTCGAGGAGATGGCTCTTAGCCAATTTGGGGCTATTCAGCAGCCTATTTATACCTTGGAGTTTGTGTTTAGTTTTGGTGGATTGGTAGTGTGGCTGCTTGAAAATTGGTATAAATGTTTTATTGACTGTATAATTATTTATTTGGTCAATTTCTAAACAATCTTGAACAAAAAATTGTTTAGAAAGTGATGAACTGTACTATTCAATGTCGATGATTATTACGATATTCTTTTTTGATTTAGGCACATTCTACTTTTCAAATTTTCATTTATGGATTTTGTAAAAATACAGATTTGCTATTCTATTTGGCCAATCCCACTGACCAAAACTCATCATCGCACTCAAGCTTCATGTGCTGTTTGCTCTGAAAATAAATTTGTTGCCAGTACAAACTAGGGTCAAAAATTACTAAATCATAAGCTAAAATCAGTATGGGTAGTAGCAAATGTCTTCCCAGTGAGAGGCAAGCCCAGATTATCTTTAGAACCATGTTGTTGATATTTAACCATTCTTGTAAATGACAAATAATTAAATGTGTGATAATTCTTGAAGAGTAACAAATTGCTAAAAAATGGTAATCGCACATTCGGCTGCGATTGTCCATATAATCGTTGGTTACAACCAAAAGGCACCTTTCAAACATTATGGTACATATTTATCTCTTCAACTGATGGCATTGAATGATATCAGTTGAGGAACAACTTCGCAATTATCCTACACTGCATATAAGAAGGGTGTTTGGATTTTTAGTTCTTACTTATTCATTTAGTAGATACAATTGTAACTGTTAAAGTGTATATATGGGCGATTGTTTTTGAAGGGTGAAAGTTTACTAGTAAAACTGGACATCCATTTGGATGTGACTGTCCCTATAATCATTAGCCACCAAAATTTACCCTTAAAAAATTATTACCCATATACCTGATTACTAGCGAAATTTCTTTACATTTCATATTTTTCTAATCTTATCTCACATTCAAATATCCACTCTTTCATTCAATAACAAAAAATCAAAAATAAGTAATAAAATGATGTAATAATAATAAATTTACTTATTGATACTACTGAAAATATAATATTAAACATGATAGATTGAAAATCCTGTATGCTTATATGTTCTAATATGGCGAGAATATAGTACTGTTACTATTGATTCTTGATGCAGAATTAATTGATGAACCTATTGAAGCCCCAGAATTATTGTTATTATTATTATTATTGTTGTTGTTGTTACCAGCACTAATCCTTCTTCCTCTATTATTCATATTAGTCATTACATGAAAATGCAATCCTTGTTGTTGGTGATGATACTGCTGTTCCAACCGATCATAAAATCCTTTCCAAGACTTTATATACTTCTCTCTCTGGAAACTTTGGGCTTCGGTTTGTTCGATATACGGATTATCCAACAACAATTTGGCAATCTGATATAAATTAGCCGCATCCTTTATCGTCAAAACTCCATATCCATTGATAGCAGAATCAGCATTCCGTAAACTATAAAGCATAGAATCCCGTTTATTATAGTGTTCCCATATCCCCCGGTCCGTAAATTTATTTACCGCCGATTTATTCTGGTTGACCAAAGTATGCAGTCTAATCGAATATATCTGTTTGAGACCCAAATACCAGAATGCATCAATAAATTCGTACAACAGTTTGGGCGACCACGATATTTCAATGCTTGATGGCTTTCTTTTGTTTATTTTGGTTTTGGTTACATCGCAATAAAGGCTGATTAGTTTGGTTTCCATGGGCTTTTGACCCATTGCTTGGCTGCATGATTTGAACATTGTTTTGAGTAGTGGACATGTGGTTGGGCATAAGATGTAGTTGAATATCAGGCCAAAGTAATCTTCAACAAATATTTTTATCGGATTGGTACTGGCTGATAGTTTGGGCTTGACTGATAAAGCTAATTTTTGGCTGAATATGGATATTGGCTGAGCTTGTTGTTGTGGCTGTGGTGTTTCTGTAGTATTATTACCAGCAACATTTTGGGTTTGTGATGAGGTCATGAGAGAACCAAACATCCACATTGAATCATTCTTGCTGGCATTTGCTGATGGTATAGGCTTGTATATTGGACGAGCAATTGGTTTTTCTATACTAACAGTATTTGTTAATGACCCCTCTGCTAAATGTGGTGGTGGTAATATTTTGTTTCTAGAAACAGACCTTGCTGTCTTAATCAACCTATTACTACTATTTTCATTATTTGGATCTGGTGATGTTATGGCACTAGTGTTGCCATTTCCATTAGATGCAGAAATTTCGGGGAATATTGCTTGTCTTTTATTCGGGGACCTCATTTTGCTGGATTTTTTTTCTTTTGGTGTTACCGGTGGCTGTGATGCTGTTGTCGATGATAATGGCACTGCAGCCAGGGCAGTTGAAGGTAAGCTATCATTTTCATCTTCGTATTCTATATCCATTTCAACGTCCATTTCATCCAAAGACCGTTTGGGGCTATTAACATTATGGTTGCTGAAGTTAAATACAAAGCTACTCTGGGATCCAAATGGTGGGGCTGCTACATATCGACTAACACTGCTGGGGGAGATTTGGTTAGCACCATGAGCCTGTTGGCTATTTTTGTAGCGCTTTGGCATGGCTATTTTGCGTGCTTGATATGATGGAGGGCTCTGTTGAGGCATCCCAAGTCCCAATCCAGGTGGTGGTGATGGCAGTGGCGGTGACATAGATAATGATGATGGTGGTGGAAATGATCCTGTTGAATGATGGGCAGTAGTGGCGTAAGAATTGATTGAAGGTTGAAAGCTAAATTCCTTTGACGACATTGACATAATTTGACTATTTTGATTGGCACTGTTACCTCTGCCACTGTTAGCAGCTTGATTATGGAACATTGCTTTCATATTGTTATCAATTGAATTTGATGCCGCCCTGTTTAGTGCAATTGGTTTTAAACAATCGCTGACGAATTCATTTAACGAGGCTTTTGGCCCACCAATATTAAAATGAGGTCCCTTGTTGGGTTTGAGACTGTTGTTTTTGGTGTTATAAGATTGTGATGTAGGAGATTGTGATGGCGCACCATGGTTTGCTATAGGGTATTGCTGCTGCTGCAGCTTTTTTGAAAAGAGCGACCCTAAAGGACCCAATCGTTTAGTACTCAACGCTTCCTGAACAATATGAGCATATTCTTCTCTTACAGAAATCGAGCTACTACTACTATTATTATTATTATCTGACGCATCAGTTCCCACCAGTCTGTTGATAATCCGATCAATCTCGATCTCCGTAACATTAGAGATCTCAACCAAAAGCTCAAGCAATTTTGGAAGCCCACCCGAAGCAATCCATGTCGAACAAGTATACACATTATTAGTCTGTGCCTTTATAGACAAATTTTTGTCCATAGTCAATAACAACACAGGTTTTTGTAAAAATGAAGAAAAATACAAGCAACAGTCCAATATTTGGTTATCATTGTCTGTTTGCTTCTCTATAATCTCGATCTTGTTTTGACCACGCCATGCTAGTTGGCTATTAGTTATGGACCTGTTGAAATAATCTATTGCGTTCCGAGCTAATTCTTTAGGTGATAGTTCGCCGGGTTTGGAAGGAGATGATTTTCTGTTCGATTTCTTTAAGCCATCCAGTTCGCCAATAACCATCCATGGTACTATCATTACGACGTTGTAGTCAAGACCAATTTTTGCTAGTTCTTTTAGAGTGGCTAGTTGTGACATGCAGTAGTTCGTGTCGACCACTATGACTGCTTTGGCAATGTTTAGCTTGTCTCTATCATCTAAGGGTACATGCGCCACATACTTTTGTTGCTGGGGTTGGTGTGGCGAAGTTGATATGGGCCTGTTGCTATTATTGTCCAAAAGATTTTCTCGATAGCTTTTGACAGAGTCGTATATGTATGCTAGTCCATCTTCATCATCGATATTCATGGAATTTTCATTGTTATGGCCAAAATGAAAGCTCATTGTCTTGTGTATTTGTGCGAATGTATCTTTTAATTACAAAAAATGAACGCAGGAGATTATGAAATAAAGCGTGAGGGTGAATTGTGATTTCAAACCAAATGAAAACCTATAAATGTAAATGTGAATGGAGCAAAAAAGTTAATTCAAAGTAAAAAATAAGAAAGCCAAAGAGAGAGAGAGAAAAGATATATGCAGATAAGGAATACAAAGTAAAATCACAGCCTTTTTGTTAGAATAAGTAAAAAACAAAAGTATTTGAAAGCTCAGGTGGTTGTGGGGTGGTAGTGATTGTGCTTGTTTTTAATGTATGTGTAGGAGGATTCTTAACACTAAAGCCTCACTGATTGACTGATCCAATAATGGTTGATTGAATGGCAACCCTTGGAAATCACACTCAAATACTAATTTGCTGTTAGCAGCCTTTCTTTTGTCTGGATGACATGATCATTTACTTGTTAAAAAAGCTCAAATGTGAGTGCTCATTTTCAAAGCCATTATTGGATTATACTTGCCACAAAGGACTTTGACAATTTGGGCAAGTGTTTAGAGTATTGGCTCAAAGAATCTGATGTGCTTTAAAGTGCTATTGGCATGACACCTCCCCGTTGATTAGAAGGTATATTTTCTCTTATATTAAAGTGCTTCTTATAATACGACAAAAACCAATTAAATATATTTCATGATACATGGCACAGTGCAGGTATTTGGGTGTCTGTCATTAGTGGCCATATTTATAGCATATATACAAAATACTCGGCATTAGGATTTTTTACTGTGTGTCTATATAATAATAAGTTGGTGGCCTCCCTCAGGTTGACATCTCTTTCTTTTACTTAGCTTTACTATCACAATAATGTTCTTATAGCGCATTCTATTTTGACATGGGGTTCCCCTTAGTTGTGACCATAATTTCCAGGATAATAGCTTTATCTTATTTGGCACTGAATGAAGGGTTAGAGTTAATAACAGCTCCTTGTAGAGAGAGCAGTTTAATAAATGTACATCATCTTTAACCAAAAGGCCCCTCCCCGTTTTTACCAGTGTTCAAAGCCGTCACTACCAAATGGGAAGATTTCACTAGAGATCGAGTCTATGGTAGGCAGAAATGGGTTCCCATCAGGTTTTTGGCTCAATCCTTAGATCTTTTATACGCAACCTCCTGGGAACCATTTTGCCTATGGCCTTGTGGACTTTGACCAAATGCCAGCCAAAAACCTTAGAACTCCCCAAGCCAAACATGCTTACTATTGTTGCTATCTAGAATAGTGAACCACTGTTTTCTATAGACCCACAAGCCACAATCACGCACACGCATACACAAATGGGTAGTTATTTTTGAAGGGCTAAATTAATACTATTAACGAAAATATAGGCTAGCCAGTATTCAAATTGTAGCTGACCTACTAGTAAAACTTGGCCCTTCAAAAATAATCACTCACATACACACAACCGTCTAATAAAAACAATAGAGGCGAGCACAACCATCAGCAGCATATGTTGTTTTAGGACAAAAAGAAACTATCAATAAAGAGTAAACTCAAATGACCATCATATTTGCTCACTACTAGATCCGAATAAGGTTTTTTGGGCCAAGTAATAATATAAATAGCTATCTATTTTGTTTTATCGTCTATAAACAAGTGGAAAAAAGATATAATATAAATAACTTGGTCCTAATCCTAACATAGACAACACCTGGATCAAAATGTTTGAAGGACATCTTTTTCATGCTATTGATCATTAGAGTGATAGCAACCAAATGGCCGCCCTTAAAAATGGCATATAAATTTTTCTTTGGAATTTGTTTATTAGATGTTGTAAAGAAAGAAAATTAAAAATGAAAACATTCTAATCTTTTCCTCATACCATCAGTATGATGGAGGGCGGGGAAGAAGTAGCATCCCAAGAACTTTTACTTCCCCATCACACCTTTACAAATCCACATTTATTCTTACTTTCTACCTTTTTGATATTCTATTTGCGCCTCTCTCAAATTTTTCAGGAAAAAGTCATGTCCTTTCTGATAGATGTCCGTAACAGCAAACAACGCACAAACAATATCTATAAACTGATAATAGATAATATGTCTGAACCACAGAATGGGGTTGTAAGTTCCCATCCTGGTAGGCTTGTTGTTCAATTTCCAAACATATGTTCCATGAATTGGGCCCAGGGTGTTATCAATTGCTGCACAGTACATTCTCATCAAGAGTTGGAAAATGTTGAAGCAAAGTAGAGGAGGCAGACAAATTAGTCCAACAAGTTTGCTGTCTGTTGGAAAGAGAGCACATGTTGCAATGAAAAACATCCCAGCGAAAGAAATGGACGTGCCGATAATGATGGTGGCAGAAATGATGCCCTTACTCTTATAATCCTTTATGGATAATTGCATGTGTGTGTTGGCATCCATGGTTGGGAGAAGGAAGAGGAGAAGGAGAAGGAAGACAATGTGTAGAAAAGAGTGTATGTGGAGGAGTAAGTGGATTCCAAGAAGCTATTGAATGAAAGGATAGAGTAAATGTGGGGTTTATATATTTTTGCTTGTGTGTGGAATTGTTCAAAGAATCTTGCAAGAATTGAAACAATTTTTATATTGGTTTTTTTGTTTGAAAGTTTGTAAGTTATTTATTTACTAAAAATGTTTTTTTAGCCCTATTGACAATTATTTCTTTTGATTTAAATGTTAATAAATTTACAATTTTTATATTCCTGTTTTTTTGGGGGGGGAGAAAGTCTAAATAAGGAGGATAATATTTTGTTGATTTAAAAGACGGTTGTGGTGTTTGGAATTTGATATGTTGAATTTTCGTTTTGTACTTTTTACCAAAAAAACAACTTTCTGTTTGAACATTTCACCATTTGTGAAGTGCACGTGTGTGTAGTATATTTGAACATTTTGGCCACAGTTTAAATAATATAAATTGTCATAGTTTTGAAGGAGTATTTTTTGATAAGCAACGAATAACTATGGGGCAACAACCATAGTCAAATAGGAAGATTCTGATAATGATCAAATGTATGATTGGCCTCAAAATCTGCGGGCCCATTTCTGCCTACCATACATTTTAGCTGGAGTCTCGGTGATGATTAGCTAGTATCCAAGGGAATATACTAGTGACTTTTTATAGGAGACTGCTCTGCCATAATATGACAAGTTCTCCATTAAAAGGAAACAGATTGGTGCCCTCAAACATTCCCTGCAAGTCGGCTCATAAGCAGCCATACATTTTGGCTGGAGCCTGACGGGTTATTGGCTACTATCCAGGGCATTATTCTGGTACACCTTCAAAGGAGATTCTGCCATATATTATTCGAGGAGTTCAACAAGCGATTGGGTTTATAGTATTACTGCTTTTCTTAGCTCTATTGTATATGGCGTGTATATTTGATTTTCCAAGAACAGACCCACAAGAACAAGTAGCAAATAGCTGATGATTAAGCAATTTATTACTCCTATGGAGGTAGCTGTATGCCACATACGAACAAGTAGCAAATAGCCAAAGCGCACCGTCCATACTGATGCCATAATATTCATTCCAGCTGCTGTAGATCATTATTTTGGGATTGTTATATACCAAACCCGCACTGGATGATGGCCTTTGTCTCCATATTCTCTCCGGCTCTCTTGTTGCTGCTCCCTTTGCGATAAAAACTGAAACAAAAATTGTCGTCCTGCACTTACATAACTCGCCCTAAATATCTACAGCCATACGAATCCCTCTCTGTCTGTATGACAAAGACAATTGTTTTAGTCAGTAAACTATTTAAACCGCAGACCATCCACCGCCCTTTCCCTCTGGTTCTCTCACATATCTCATATACAAATTTCCTCTTGTCTTTATATTTTTCCATTGTTTTTTACTTTTTCCAATTCTTCTCTCGCCCACTCACTCTCACGTTCTTCGCCTGTTAGCAATAGTGGGGCTGTGCTTTGACAATAGATTCTCGGGTGTTACAACAAATGAGAGAGTCTATTCAACGCTGACTCACAATCATAATCATACTGGTCAAGCCATAGCGGTTCTGCAAATGTAGGCAAATCATTCTCTCCTCATGAGATTGATCATTGTGTGGGATTCTATTTGGCAAAGCTATGCTTCTTTCAACATGACAGCTCAATTTGCATTGTATTGTCTTTTATCAATAGCCTCGCACATACATATTTGCTTATTAAGGACATCCGGAAGAACATCTGTGCAGAGGGGTATATATTGATATCTACCTACTTTTTTTGGAATCATCGTTCCCACAGGTATGTATCAATTTTCGGGTTGAAGCTGCATTTCAAAGAGATATAGCCCCATTCACAATACAAACCCAGCTGCCGTATTTGGCCAAATTGATTGATCGCCTGGTTTCGCCACATTTTCCCACACACAGACGCTTTTACATTGACATACATACACGAGCACTGGTTTAAAGAGTTTGTTACTGTGTGAGTGAGTGAGTGAATGATGTCGACAATATTACAAGTTGCTGCTGACAGGATTCTCGAAGAGGTACGTACATGTTTTTACAGACATTTTATTGCTTTGTGGTTTCTGCGTGTTAGTTGCGGGTTGGTGGAATAGCAGTGGTGGTGGGGCTGCTTCTAGGATGCACTTATTAGTTGCCTGTTTTGTTCAGGTACATTTTATTTTTGGGTCCTAGTAACTTCTCACACTCCACCACAGACAATTCATATATATACATAAGCACCGCACTGCTTCTAAGTTGTATATATATGTGTGTGTGTGTGTGTGTGGGATGCCAATACAACACACCCACACTCTCTCTGACCTGCCAACTTTCCCATACACAAAGATGCATGTATATAAATATAGCAAGTCTTGAGTGTGTGTGTGTAAACCAGTCAATATTGCTCATGGACTCCTTTCAATTCTTTCTTGATAATTTCTTGGAAATTATTTAAATTGCAAAAACAAAAATAATCATCGCAATAATAATAATAATAATAATAATAATAATCATCATCATCATCATCATTACGTTGATAATGATTATAAATTCCAAAATACTGATTTAAACACGTGCGCTCAAACTAACTAACAATCCTAAAAAAATGATATATACTTTTTTGTAGTCGAATCTGTGGATTTCAGCCCTGGTCCTGGCTTCTGTATTTTATTTCAGAAACTTGCATGTTATATTCTTTGGATTTGGTATTGTTGGTTGTGCATTAACAGGTAAGTACAACTCCCTTTTTCTCTCTCCCTCCCTAATGAGCAAGTAGTTAATTTATATCCAGCTACTTGTTTATTATATAAATTCATGTGCTCACATACCCATCTACATACACACATACATACCTGCATGCATACACATACTGGTTATTTGTTCGGGATATAGTTTGTATGTGCATGCATAAATGAACCAATTCCAATATATATTAATTATTTCCCTTCTTTTTCTCTCATTCTAACTAATTCGCCCATTCTCTTTCTATATCTAACTGACTCTATACCCTAAACCTTGCATATATATATTATGTATATATATATATATATATATATATATACATAATATATATATGCATGCGCGGTTAAAATTACTATTAATAACCATATCCTACATACACATACCGCAACTAACTTTTTCTTTCATATACATATTTTCTACATAATGATGTATTTGTATAGCCAAAATAGCCAAACTAATAATTAAACAACCAAGACCCGATTACATTGCCACATTCAAATCCAAAAAAAGCTATGGAATGCCATCAACCCATTCGGCATCGATGACATTTATTGGAATTTACTGTATGATGACCATTTCAAACATGACTTCGATTTCCAAATCCAAGCGGATAATGTTGCAGGCTCTGGTGTTTGTCGGCATAGTTATTTTGACAAATTCGAGAATTACTTTGGGGTATCATACGCTCGGTCAAGTGGTGGCTGGGTGGGCCTTGGGCGTTAGTTCGTCTATTGCTTGGTGGTTTATTGGACGTAGTTTGAGGGTTTGATGTTCTCTATTGGTCTCTTTTTGGTGGACCCTTGTTTGTTCTTTGCTGAGACTTATTTATACAGATTTATACATACGTAAATATTTATACATACACACACATATATTTTTTCTTTTCCTTTATTATTATTTGATCAAGTTTTCAATTCTCTCAATATACAATGTTTTTGGGTCAAAAGTTGATAGTGAGAGGACATAATGTTGATGTATTCAAATAAAAGGGTATGAAAAGTAAAGAAATTCGATATTGGCTAAAGTTTAGTATAGACCCTCCCCCAAGAAACCCCATAATAACATCTATGATACAATAATCAGAAAGCTTGGTAGTTGTCCAATCACAAATAAAAGAATTATAGGCTAGCCAATTTTATTATACATACATTTATAGAGTGAACTGGCACCACACGCATTTCAAAGCAGTTCAATAGCATGGCTTTATTTAAATTATAAAGCAATAAATCTTTGCTATCAGTAGCAGTATATTTGGTAAAATTTCTATAAAAGTGAGCAAAATTCTTGGGTTTCTAAATATATATATAAGTGGGAGGGAAGCAGAATAAAAACACTAATAGACGTTGTTCAACCCTAAACAGCAATTAAAAAGGAATTTAATGTATACTTTTTAATAGAATTAAAATTATAATAATTTGATATATATATAATTTATTTAAAAACTATTACTAAAGTACTACTATTTGGAATAACAAAAGAGTCACTACCTTATTTAATGAAGCGATTATGGATTTGTGAAATGGTATTAGCCAAACTAGGAATCAAAAATGACAGGCCACTATTATTATTATTATTATTATTATTATTATTATTGTTGTTTTTGTTTGAATACTTTGGACTGACAGGATAATTCAAGACTTGGGCATTTGGCATTCTTTTTAGAGTATTGCGATAAGCATTAAAGTCATCATCAGCAATCCTGTATTCATTAGTGGGAGTAGAATAAATCAAGCTTTTACCATCATAGTTTTTATTATGAGGCTTAATGGCATTTTTGGATCCATTGTCATTATTAATTGATTGAGCATCTGTGTATTGAGAAATGCACATCTTGAGAGCAATCCAGAGTTTTGATTCCTCGGCTGATGAAGAAGGAGATTCAAGGGCCTCTTTGAGTTTGGCCTTTTCAATATTGTTTCCAGACAATGTTTTAACCAATATATTACAAAAGTCTGCAACTATTGTGTGTTTTTGGGTATCCAGGCTTTCAACAAAATCGATATGAAAATTATGACCATCCTTAGTATTGGAGAGTTTGGATGATGGGCTATGGTTGTGGTTTTGTTTGTAGTGCTCTATGAGCATAGAAACCGCCATATCCACAACCGAATAATCTATTCTTTTAATTCCCATATCTTTAACTGCAGATTCTAGACACCCAGTCAATGCCAAAAGTTGCCCTGAAAACTTCTGATATTCTTGGTTTGTTGGAGTCCGTATTTTCGAAGAATAATAATGGTGGATAGTCACTGGCAGCTTCTTCTTGGTGCTGCTCTTGTTGTTGTTGTTGTTGTTGGTGGTGGTGGTGAAAATATCAAGGTTGTTGTCCCAGAATTCCATGATATTCTCTTTGGTTATTTTTTCGTATTCACTCAAAGAAAGCTGTTTTTTATTGAAAATGTACAAGTCAGTATCGATTTGTGACCAACATCTATCATGATCTTCACTGAGTTCAGTGTATGGTCGTTTTAGGCCTTCAATCTTTGATGAAATAACAATCTCCAACTCTGCAAGGGTAATATTTTCCAAATACTCGTAACGGAACCATTTGAGAAATTTGTAAACTCTTTGTTGCAAGTACGCCGGACAAGACTCGCCTTCGATTACAAAATTTAGTGAAGTGTAGTTTAAGATTGAGTAAACAAAAGATTGGGCCAAATAGCCAAGCACTTCTTTAGTTCTTAGTTGGTCAAAGAATGGGGTTGAAAGTAACTGTGCCAAAATTTCTAGATAGCACTGGGTTTTAATATCAGTTTTGGTTCCGTGGAATAGACTCATAAATAGAACAGAGTTGGTGTTGTTTATACTTGATGCTGTATGTTTTTGAACAACAACTTCAGGCGTTGGACAAATAAATTGGCCGTAACTATGGCCATGGCAACCGGGAGTTGTTGCTGGCTGTGGTGCAGCTTGAAGCTCTTCTGTGATTTTATCAAATGTTGAGATCAATTCTTTTTCTTTAATAGAATTGTTGCTATTACCAGTAGTACAAAGAACCTTCGAATAAGAAATCTCCTTCATCTGACCAAGGTTTTTTATAAATGTCTGGTAATTGAGTCTTTGAAGTGCGTCTAACATATTTTTGGCTTCATAATATCCACTCACACACATATAATGGAACCTCCTAATGGCATTTCGAACTGCACCATCAAGAATGTAATCTTCATACCTCTTCACTACCTTATCCTTGTATATGGAAAATTCGGCCTCTGTGGGTACAAATGTGACAAATCTTTTGGCTATTGTTTCCAAGGTAAGTAGAAGTTTTTGCGAAAAGCCTTTGACTGTAATTTCTGCTCCATCCAAATCGAAAAAAATAGTGTAGGTGTATCCAGCTAGTTTGGCACCTGCTTCTGTCACGTCTATATCTGATTCCAAAGAAAGTAAGAATAGGAGGAGTACAGCGCAGTTTTGTGCGGAATCGGTTAGTGTGGGAATCACGAGTTTTAGATTGATGTAGCTGGTGGTAGCTGTAGATGCGGTTGTTTTGTTACTATGGTTGTTACGATACCATAATTCGCCCCTATCTGTGTGTTTTAGGAAAATTGGATACGGGTCTTGAGACTCATTGTTGTTCTTGCCATCGCCAGACGAAGAAGATGTGGAGGGAGATGATGGAGTGGGTAGAGTCAGTTCGATATTTTCGACCAAATACCTGTTCTTTTCAGGAAACCCAAACTGCTTATATGGTTTAATGATTGCCAGATTCTTCATCAAATTATTCGAAATTTTATCAATCTTGTACTTGATCTTGTAAAAATACTCCTCATCCGTGTATTCTTCCTGCTCTGCCATCAAATCCCCATTGGTACCCAACATAAACAGACAATTTTCAATCTTCAAGAAATCACCAAACCATTGGATATCTTTGCTGGATAACCGTTCAATAAAGTCGTCGCCACACAGAAGCATATGTTTGGGGAGATGTGGGTTTTGGAGAATTCCCGAACAAGTTTCCAAGAAACTGTAGCCATGTTCAGGCTCAGACATGGTGAATTTCATTTTCATACAAGTCTGGATGTCCTTCAGAAAGTGATCTGAAATTCCACTAGTGCGAGCCATGTTGATGTAGGAGAATGTAGCCAAGAGTACTTTGTTGATATTTTTGTATCCAGCTTCGGTTAATGACAAACTTATAACGAATATACTTCCACTGTCTTTTGGAAGCCACATTCTATAATCACTTGCAAAAACCTGTTGGTTAACCCAACCTTTTCTGTACAAATAATGGTAGAGAGAAGATTTTCCAGTAGAGCTGAATAGTTCGGAAAAGTATTGGTGGGGATTTGTTTCTGGCACTTTGTAAGTATCTGGAGTTGGAAATATTAAATCAAGTTTGTAACAGTTTGTTAGAGTTTTGTATTTGAGGATGCGGCATTGTTTGTTGTTGTTGTTGTTGTTGTTGTTGTTGTTGAGGAGAAGAGAAGGAAATGGAGTTTCATGGTCAGTTTGGACAGTAGTTGTAGTAGTAGTAGTAGTTGTTGTTGTGGTGGTGGTGAATGAGCGGTTATCTGGAATTGAAGAGAACTTTTCGATGGCTAGTTTTGTCAAATCTTCATATGGTAAGTTTCCGATAATTACCAATTTCATGTTACTTGCACAATAATGTTTTTTGTAAAACTGTATTACCATTTCTCTTAAACTAGCTCTTTTAGTCTCCTCGTCCTCAGATCCACCATCTTCAGTTTTACTGCTATTTTTATGTTTTTTGCCAAGAAGAGTTTCCAAGTTTCCTGTACTAAACTTCCTCAACGAATGCTCACTCTTTGCAAGCCTACCCAGAGCCCGAAACCATCGTTTAGTATCATCCTCATATCTCATTTTCCATTCAGAATCTACATTGCCAACCTCGCGCTCAACATACTCGGGGGTAAATAGAGGAGAAACAAAGAATTGGGAAAATACATCAAGCGTATCTTCAAGGCCAGTATTTTCAACTTCAAACATGTACGCCGTATGGTCGGTCCCCGTATAAGCATTGGTATATCCGTTGTATTTGGAGGCATATGTAAATAGGGGAGAGTCGGTGGGATATTTGGCGCTGCCAAGAAACAGCATGTGTTCACAAAAATGAGCAAGCCCCTGGCAATCTTGAGGGTCGGATGATGAGCCGGTGTTGACTAACATTAGCGCGCCGGCTTTGTTTTCAGATGTGGCTTCTTGAACTAGATAGACTTCAAGGCCGTTCTCGAGTCCGATGATGTGGTATTTGCGGTTGTCTGCGATGGGCTTGTTTATAGGTTTGCCTATATACTCGTAGTATTTGGTATCGGTGGAGGTTGGAGTTTTGGCTTCTTGTTTACTGTTACTACTATTGTTGGCGGTGGCAGTGCTTGGTAGGGTACGTTCACGCCAGTCACTTGAATCGAATACCTTTTGGCCCGAGAAGCTGCAGAATCTCACAAACTCTTCAGAGATTTGGGTAGGGGTCAATGGAGTGTTATTGTTGTCAGTGTTCATCTTTGGTAACAATTTTCAAGAATGTTGCTATTGCTTATTTTTTTATACTTGTAAAAGTTTATTTAGAATTGGGTAAGGATAAAGTTAATGGATGGAATGGAGACTTTGCCTGAGATATTTATACATTTCTCAAAATATATCTAAACTCGCTTACTTGGCTGAGATTAACACATAAAATAGCCTTCCCTCCCTTCACACTCACATTCACTCACACACGCGCAGACATATTGGGTAGAATCAATCAAGTGCTAAATACGTTCTCCTATTTGCGCAATATAGAGAAAGAGAAGCAGGATTTGTGTGCGTGCGCGTGTGTGTGTCAAGTGACTTTTCTCATTTATTTCTCTCCTGTTCCATTATTAAACTTCCCTGCGTATGTAATATTAATGTAGCACAGTGTAGTGTAGTTGCTAGGCTCTCGCTCATCTACTCGTTCAATAATCTATTTAGTAAAGAGTGAATCGAATCACTATCAAAAACAAAGAATAAGGTAGAAATCTAAAATCCTGCAGATAAGCGGTGACGTACTGCGGAGATTCACAGTGATTTAGATAACCGAAATGGCACAGCTGCCACTATGGTGGACATCAGGCGACTTTCACCACCACAGCTGGATGTTAATGAAAGTGTGAATTGTTAAACTAGAATTAAATGTTTATTTACATAATTGTGACTTTTTGCATTCTAATACTCAAATTATGTTTCTCAATTTGGGTATTTAATTGTGGATTTAAGCAATTTAATTGGCATAAACATTAATTCTGATTAATATAAACTAAAAACAAGATATTTATATAATTTTATTTTACCATTATAACAAGATCAAGTTTATGTATATGAATTTCAATAGTAAAATCATATAATAATCAAATAAACAAAAAAATCTCCTTTTCTTTATAAAATAGAATGAAATGTAAATGAATTGGTTAGAACAAAGTGTGATTAAAAAGAGATAAAGATACACTAGCTATTGGCACGGTTCCTTCGGTCTCTGCTGCCATGTTTGGTTACTTCCTCTACTACTACTACTACCACCATTGCTGCTAAGTCAATCTTTAGTAAATGGAGTTAAGCGTCTAACGGCCTCTTCCATAACCCATTCAATCAATTTCTTTAGCCGTTCTTTTCTGTAAAATTCACCGGCTCTAGATGCTCCTAGAGGGTTAGCATCATAATGGATGTATTCCAAAGCCAACTGCTCATTCTTAATATAATCTTCATGGAAATCATTACCACCACTGTTGTAGACGTGGGATCCATAGAACCTTTTAACTTTTTCTGCAAAATTGGTCTTAACTTGGTCTACATCCAGAATATAAAGGCCATCGTCAACATAATGATCCCCCATTTGAATTGCCATTTCAATTTCTTTTTGCCGGTCACGGATTACGGATAAAATACTATTTTTAATGTCGCCGGTTCTGTGGGTAACCATGCCGATTCGACACCCAATTAACGGCTTATCAGTGTATCGGAAGTTTTCAATACAATATTGTGGGATATTGGGTTCTTCGTCGGTGTGGAGTTTGTGTAGCCAGTAGTTTATATGCTGAGCGGTTTCTAGTATGGCTTCTTCGTATGGGACTATTGCCACTACTGATCCTTCTTCTATTTCATTTCTATCATTATTATATCTGTTAGTGTTGGCGCTGGTGCTGGCGCCATTGTAGTTGGTATTGATCTTTCTAGGATTATTATTATTAGTGGGATTGTGGCTTCTGCTCCTGCGTATACGTGATGGTAACGAAGCACCATAAATAGCTGCTGTCTCAAGGACTCGCTTTTTGAATGCTAAATCATATTGACCCTTTTCGTATATGGCCATATAATATTGAAGTTTTTTGTACATTATTATACCGAATTCAAGACTCAAAGTTCCGTCTTGAGTAAACCAATCGATTAGTTGACAAAAACTTTCGTTTCTATTGTTTCGCTTATTATCAGCTACATATATATATATATATATATTCAAAGATAAATGTTTAGTAAATAAATGAGCTGGAAAAAAGTATGAATTATTAACGTGTATATATATAATATAAAGCCATTAATAAGACTATTACAACTACAATTACTTTTTGCTTTTATTATGATTATTAAATAATAATAATAATAATAATAATAATAATAATAAAGTAACTTACCACCTGATCGAGCATTGTAGCCACTACTACTACTATTTCCCGCTCCTCTTGTTGTTTTTTTCCTTTTTTTTTCATGAAACTTTAATATATTATCTCTAATTTTTTTTACCAACCCAGCTTTAGCATCATAATAATAGCTATGATAATTAATATTGGTAGCATCTCGGTATAGACAACATTTTTCACTATTCCTGGGGTTTCTGATTTGAATTATTCTTTTGCATTTTGAACACTCTTCACATTGCAGTTGATATTCTGAACAGTTTCCTAAATTTCTTAAAGTTCCTGGGGTGGATATTACTGAGGGATCTGGAAGTATCAGTGGCGGTAGCTGTTGGTTCGAAGAGGTTGGGGCAAGTGTGGTGTAGGAGGTGTTAGTTGGAACAGATAGTGATACGTTTAGCGGTCTGGTTCGATGTCTTGTAATTGGTGTGGAATACTGTGCTGTACGTCTGTTAGTTCTTCTTGGTGTATTCAACTGTACAGCTGCTGCTTCTGGGGCTGCTGGTCGGGGTGGAGGTTGTGGAGAGGGTGTATTGACCCTAATATCTTGTACTTCTTGACTACTGCTTGAATTTGTACAACTACCCTTCGTTTTAATCTCATTGGGGTTGTTGTCTTTAGGTCTGGGCCGATATTTTAGCATATCATTGATACTGGGTAGTCTATTTGTATTAGGAGACTTTACCCAAATATCCATATCGTTGCTGTTGTTACCATGGATGGAAGCTGTGGTAACGGTGTTTGACTGAAACTGGGCTATACCATTCGGACTGGGTAGTTTAGTTAAATAGGAGTCATGTCTTTCAGGTTCTTTTCCTTTGTGATTTGAAGATCCAGGAACTGTGTATGCATGATGATCATGGCTTGTTCTTGGATGTTTATAGTACCTTTTATAAGGATATGAGGTGTGGTAACCCGATGATTCTGAATTGGTAGTAGCTGTTGTTGTTGTTATTGCTGCTGCAGTAGGAGGTGGTGAAGGAGGAGGAGGAGGAGGATGAGAGTATGAGGATAGCGGTGGCGAGAGGAATGTGGGCGCAGATGTAGAAGCACTACTACAATAGCGTTCAAGGTCACGACCATAATTGCTCTTTAGAATAGAAGCTGAAATTGAAAATGCTGAATCACATAGAGTTTGGGTACTTTGAATAAATCTTTCTATCTGATGTTGTTGAAGTGAACTATTATGCTGGTGGTTTGAATGAGTGTGACGGTTTTCCCTTGGACTTTGACTACTCAAATTCACAAGGCTGCTGGCTGCTTGAAGATCTTGGTCTGTTGTTGATGTTGACATGGAGGTTGTTGCTGCTGTTGAAATAACATTGTTTTTTTCTAATTGGTTTTGTTCGATTCTTATTCTTTTATGTTCAACTAAATCAGGACTTGTAGTCCCAGATTTTTGTGAGCGTTTTTGCATATCTATATTGGATGCTGCGATTATTTCAACTAATTTTTAAAAATCAAATGAATTTCAGGGTTTAAAGTATGTTTATAATTGATTGTTGTGAATTGAATGTGGGTGACACTTAAATATATTTCTGACTTGGTGCGTGTTTATATACTGTTTCTTTGCCCGTGCGTATAGATACATGCATTGGGGTCGATAAAATTCTAGCTTTTTATAATTCTTTTTAATAGACCGCAAAGATATGCTTTTAATTATTAAAGAGGAAGCAAATGGTAATTTGACCCTGCAGTCAACTGCACTTTTTTTGTAAGACCAAATGTTGTTTGGTTTTGTTTAGTCTTTATAGAGTTAATAAAAAGATTGTAAGGAGGAAGGTGGCTTGGATTAATATTTTTAGATATAGGCTTTGGTTTAATACTGATAATAATGTTATAAAAACGCAAATTGTTAGTAGTAGCTGATATTATTAAATTGATTGTTTTTTAAAGGTGAAACCTTGATTTTAAAAACATATTATTGGTTTGGATATAAATGAATATTTCTTTTGGTTGGTGTCACTTTATTCATATGGATCATAATTTTTGAAGGGTGAATATTTATAGGGGAATCACAGTCAAATGGATGACTATATAGCCCTTCAAAAATTATTATCCATATGAGTTATCACTGGGGATTGAATATTGTTGTTGTATAAGCAAAATATGGATGGCCCTGAAGTCAATACATAGTAAACACGATGTATGGTGATGAGCTGTGCGTGCGTATGGAGATTCATATCTGTGGTTGGATCCTGTATCCAATTAATGAGATGAAGCCAAGATCGCAAAATCTCTTGCTATTAACTAAACATGCAGTAGCCGGCTTAAAAAAGATATCCTTGCAATGGCATATAAAGTGACTAATGCATATGTTTTTTGTATATATGTAACTTTTTAAATACATTGATGCTGCTTTGTCGCAACAAAGTTTGGCAATAGCATGACTTCCATATTATTTGTAAGCATTGGTAAATCAAAAGTTGAAAGAAAGTATGACAAAATGGGAAATTTTTATTAGTGACCAAATCTATGGTAGGCAGAAATGGGCCCTCAGCTATTTTATATGCAACCTCTGAGGACACATCTTGCCTAAGGTCTTGTAAAATTTGACCAAATATTGGGAAAAAACAACATTTCTTGTCGATTCAGTTAGATTTTATGGCTTGGAGGTTGCATTCATAAAAACAATTTGACAGAAGTGGATAGGCAGACAAGCACAAACCAGCTTATACCGACTTCATTAACAGCAGCAATGTGGATTATCAACATTACAAGTCACCACCACCACCACCACCTACGGAAATATTTAAAATAAAGGACTGTTTAACATTCTTACTTCCTTTCGCATTTCTTTCTACTTTTAATTAATTTCATTTACTTATTTGCGTATCTTTCGGGGAAAGAGAGAGAGAGAGTTTGTGTGACATCCAAAATGTTTCTTAATGACCACTTTGTTGCTTTAGCTATTTTTATCTGGACAACCTGCTTAGTATCACTACCAACAAATGCATGTCTACTACCTAAACTAAATAACAGAGACATCGGTATACCTAATGTGGGAATCTCCTTTGAAGGTGTACCAGAAGAATACCTTGGATAATAATCAATAATCTGCCGGACTCCAGCCAAAGTGTATGGCCTATGGGCCGATTTGCAGGGAATATGGGTAGTTATTTTTGAAGGACTAAATCAATATTATCAGTGATAATATAGGCCTGACCAATATGAGAGATTGTTTTTGAAGGGTGATCATTTACTAATCAATTGTAATTGCTCCTATAGTCGTTGGCCACCAAAAGTCACCCTTCAAAAATTATATTATAATTTTTTCTATTGTCGTTGCTAGTGGTGGCAAGAGTTAAGCCAATTCTTTTCCAATGGCGTGTGTACGTGGGTGTAGCATTTAATTTGGCAGTCCAACTTTTTCATTGCTTTCATGTGATTGTGCATGATGAAGCAAATACGAAGTCATGACCATTTTCTATAATTTCGATTCTTTATTTTCTTGGTTGCGCAGTTTATTTTGGCTATCTGGGCCCGCGCTGTCGATTATAGCCTGCATTTTTCTAGAGCCCAAGCCCAATATTTTTCTATTTATACAAACACACACCTTTTTAGAACAAAAAGGTAATGATGACAGTTGAATGTGGCTAAAACAATAGGCGCAGTAATAGTGATGATAGTAATGGCCATTAAGTAAAAACACATACAAATTGAAATAACAATTGCATTGGCTTTTGCAATGACAATAAAGACGCCAAATCGTAAAGGCATGAACAGTTTGACCTTGTCAGTTGTTGTCTCTCTTGCAAGACGTTGAATGAGGAAAGTTGTGAGGTCAAAGATGAGATGGACATCTGTGCTTGCACGATATATAAAAACGCACGTGAAAATCCTAGCCACATGAGATGAGAGATGCTATCAAAAACTTTTGCCCTCCCATTCCTTTATCCATCGACCATTCTCCTCCTTGCCTCTCCTAGCATTTAGTCTATGCGCTGTGTGTGTGCATACGTGTATGGCTTAGTTTTTGCATACACTACTCTATATTTCTAACGCCCTACTCTATTTTCAGAACCCCCCAGCTTTTAATCGCTCTCGTGCCCGGCTGGTTTCCAACGACATTTGTGCTTCTACTCTTCGTTCGCTACGTCCCTCTTCCCCCCCCTTTCCAGCCCAGGAAGGTTCTTTGACTTCCAAATCTCTGTCTTTCTCTTCCTAGAACTTTATTCCAACAGCTTTGCCCTTTGCAATACTACCTCTCCTTCTTTGTGTCTCAACTGTGGCCTGTGCACTCGCTCTTTGGCACTGTTCGTCCGAAGATCCCTTAGCCTCGTGAACATAAATTCCAAGCCACTTTACTCACATTTTCCTGCTCGGTTGTGATATTGGTACCAATTGTTATCCATCAGCACCATAACCACAGCTTTGTCAAAGCTTCAATTTGGCAATCTGTCATATCTTCCAGACTAGTTTTTCTTGGTACCCGGCATTGAGAATTATATGCACTACAATACTACAACTGTTTCTACCTAAAACATATCTATCGATCTAATATCCCTTGGATCGGCAAGCTGCGATACATACACACCAATTTGCCCGTGTTTGTACGTGCGTATGTCTATGCTAATCAAAGCCTAAGAGTCCAACTCGTGCCTCCCTCCTGTCCCCATACGCACAACCCTTTTAATACTTGTTGCAGTCATTTTCATGCTAAACCTCTGTGCTTGTTTATTTGACGACCATCAAGATTAACACTGCCTTTTCTCTCTCACATACTACTATTACAGGCCTACCCCTTCATCCATACAGAGTGCCACATTTGATTTATACTAATAAAGCCTTTTCATTCGGCCTCTGTCTTTGTATTCCGTCATTTCGTTAAATATAAAGGTCGGTCATAAGTTGTCAAGCTCAGGCCTCATCATTCTCCTCTCCACAATCACACACCCACTCATCTTCCATCTTTTTATTTCTTCGTTCTCGCTCCTCTCCACACATACCATTACAAAAGAACAGACACTCAAACCCATCCAAACTCGTCTTCCATTCTTTTCTAATTTATCATTGTCATTATTATTATTGCTATTAGCTTGGCTTGAAAAGGGATCATTGGCACTCCATCTTTTTTCTTTCTTTTCTTGTCATTATTTTATTTTTTGTTTTCAACTTTTTATATCCCCACAACAACAACGGGGAGCTACACCTCTAAACTTCCAAGTATCCCTCTTTCTATCTCTCTTTGGCATTCTGTCATAGCCAAGCACCCACGCCACCCATACCATGTCTATGGAAAATATAGTAAACAACATTGTTACTGCAGTTTCATCGACTTTAGTGTCGGAAGCTTATTCAGACAGTGGCACTAGCATTATTAGTAATATTCAAAACGATGGCACCAGCACTATCACCACCACCCGTATTAGCGGTGGCGCTTGGGCAACCGAACTTGCTGCTACTGCCACCACGACTTCTGCTTACTATGCTTGGCAGGCCACATACTCGACATTGCATTTCTGTTCTGTGACAATGCCCTCATTCATATATAACTTTCTTTCTCTGACCTTTACGCTGACGCTGCCATTCAAGACTCTGCTGGCCGTTGGTCTGGGCACTATGGTGGCCACGCTGTATTATGTGCGCTTCTACTGGCTGTCGTCGTACCAAAAAGTTCCCGATCCATCAATAGAATCTGAGAGAAAGCCTCGCCTTGAGACTGGCTATGATCTTCACCCTGATCAGTTCTCTGCAGCCGAAGCTGATGCAATTTCCCAGGCTGGCGGCTTCCCGAACAAGGTCCTGAGTATGTTTATGAAGAGTATCAAGATATTTGGATACCTTGAAGAGCCCGTGTTCCATGAATTATCAAGACAGTTGCAGATTCGTCGGCTTTTGGCTGGCGAGGTTATGTTTGAATCGGGGCATGATCAGAACTTTTATGTCGTCATCGAAGGTCATGTCCAGGTCTTTTTGAAGCCCAATGATAGCGGAATTTCTTCCAACCCTGATGGTGGCTCCCACAGTTTCAATAGAAGGAACACTGCCACTGCAACTACTGATTTTGGTGATAGTTGTAGTGGTGCAGCAGCAGGGGACACTGTTGTACCGCCATTATCGGATATCTATGGCGGCGGTGGTAGTGGTAGTGCTCAAGATGCTGCTGCCTCATTAGAAAACAGTAATGCGCATAATTTTAACTCCGCAGCATTTGGAAATAGTCATCCATTTGCTGATGATAAAAGAGACTATAGTCAAAAGCATAGCTCACTGTGGGATCGCGATGTTGATAGTGCTGATTTTGATGACCAGTTTGGTGACACAGTTGATGGCGGTGATGGCAATGGCGATCCATTCGGTGATTATGTACTCCTTAATGATGTACACCCTGGAGGAGTGCTTTCCAGTCTCTTTTCCATCCTATCTTTATTTACTAATAATGTTCCACTCCGTCCATGGACACCGCGTCAAAATAGCTACAATAATAATCGGCCATCGGGCTCTACAACCCCTGGATCGGTAAATCAGCAACCTCACTCCAATGATTTACATAACACCGCTTCACCAACTGGAGACCAGGGATTGCACCAGCACAGCAGATTGTATAGCGGCAGCAGTGGCGGTACTCCTCTTAGTCGTGGCAATAGTGGTCATCAGTATGCTCATGAGACGTCAAAGAGGTTTTCAAATGTCTCTGCATCTCCAGCCATGGCTCCATCAGCACCACGCCCAAGGCTCAATACTCCGCATGAAGGTACATGTAACACCCATGATGCTCCTGGTGGCGTGAACGCTGGGGCCTATCTTGGCAGTGGGAAGCAGCAGCAAGGCGGTCCCTTCTCGCCAACTGACCCACAGAATCCGTTCAGCAGCTATGCCTCCTACCCCCCTCATCATCAAAGGCTGTCCTCCAATGCTACTGCTTACACATCATTTGGTGATAGCGAAACCTTCAGCTCAAACTACGCCAGAGGGCCATATCCAAATACCATCGCTAGAGCAACCGTTGACACCACTCTGGCAATGATTCCTGCCAGTGCATTTTCTCGGGTTACTCGGCTGTATCCTTTGGCCGCTGCACATATGGTTCAAGTGATCTTGACACGCTTGCAGCGCGTTACATTTGTTACGCTTCAGCACTACCTTCATATGCCAACTGATCTTCTAAAAGTAGAAAGATCCATAAATCACTTGGCTGACTGCAGGCTTCCTCATTCCTTGGTTGATGGCCAAACACTGCGTCGAATTAAACAGGTTTGTCTTGTAGCAAAGGATGCTGTTGTTCCAAGACAACCAACTGCAAACCCTTTCCCTCAGACCTTACATACATCGCCCTCCATGACTAGCAACCGCACAGGCCAATCTATCCGTTCATCAAGTTCGTTCGTTACATCTGGAGATGATAGTCTGATAAATCAATCCAAACCTGATTACAATGACTCTGAAGATGCAATGCTGCTCATTACTCATGAATCGTTGGCAGAAGCCAGCATCCCACCTTGTACACCAACAAGTGGTTCAAACAAAGGCAAGCAGTCGCATAATATTGGCGATAGTTATAAGCACAAGCATTCTGCTGCTGGTAGCCTGCAAATGACTCCATCTACCTCAGGCGCATCCAGACCATCCCCATTGCGGATGACCTCAACACACAAGCGGTCGGGAAGCGACGTTGATCTAACTTCTCTCATTCCAGACGATTCTGAGCTCGAAACCATGCGCTCAGAAGTGTTTGAGTACTTTTGTCAGTGTATCGGTTTGCTGCATCCAGAATTGCCCACCACTAGGCTGCAAAATCAACCCAGTAAGCTGAAATCTCCCAGAGCCCGTCCAAGACCCCAGTCAACTTTGGGAATACCTCTTGGATTTCAAAGCATAGATAATGTTGTAAAGAATCAACAGCAGCGTCATGACAGTGGACATTATGGATATCTTGGACTCAATAGTGAGTCGGCTTGGCAAGCAGCCAATGCTGGCAGCCACAGCCATCATCATCAGGCTCAAGGAACATCATCGTCATCAATCGGTGGTGATGAGCCTCTGTTGTCGTTCCTTGATAACTGTAAACTCGAGACACGCCCATCGACACCCGCATCAGACGAGACAGTAAACAACCAGTCTGGGGCCTTCATGGTGCAGCCATCTGACATGGACATGTACTTTGCGCCAAAGGGAACTGTGCTTATTGAAGGCGGACAGCGTACCAATGGACTCTACTTTGTTGTTGATGGCCTCCTTGAAGTGATGGCTGAATATACCGATCCCCATAAACCGGAGCCCTACATGGCGGCAGGACTCGGTGTCGATCGCGGATCAGAAAAATCCAAGCTCATGGCTATGGCCCGTAGAATGACAAAGCTGGCCAAAGGTGCTTCTGAAGAATTAAAGAACTACAAGCCAGGAAAGAATAATGGCGAATCTGCTTCCCAGAGCAATAATGGCACACTACGCTCATCGGCAGGTGGACCTCCTGCTGCAAGCAAGAGATCCAAACAATCTTCGAGATCATCCAAACCCGGGGACGTTCAAGGATATCTGCAAAGTGGCGGTGCTGCCACTACTACCCAGGAAAAAGGAAAGCCGTCATGGAAGAGACTCTATGTTATTAACCCTGGAGGGCTTGCTGGGTACCTTCCAGCCATCAGCGATATGCCGTCTAACCTACAGATCAGTGCCCTTACTGACTGTGTAGTCGGATTCATACCTCGCGCAACCCTTGACAAAATCTTGGACTATTACCCAATTGTTCTATTGTCTTTGGCCAAGCGATTGTCTCATTCAATGACACCATTGATTATGAATGTTGATTATGCCCTAGAGTGGATGCAAGTCAAGAGCAGCCAGATTATATACAATCGTGGCGATCCGAACGATTCGGTGCATGTGGTACTATCTGGTCGTCTGAGAGCGATTCATCAGCACAAGAATGGAAGCATTGAGCTCATAGACGAGTTTGGCCAGGATCAATCGGTTGGCGAATCTGGCTTGTTGTTTGAGCTCCCAAGGTCTTTTACTCTCCATGCTATCCGAGATACAGAGTTGGTTCGAATTCCCAAGACATTGTTCCACGCACTGGCCAGCAAGTACCCCGCATTGACATTCCATATTGCCAGAGTAATTGCCGCGCAGAGCATGCCCAGGCACCAATCGCATATGGGCTCGTTTGCGGGTATGGGGATCGAATTGCCGCCATTTTATGACGAGGATGAAGAGGATTCTGATGACACCACCAATCTCGGACAATTGGCGATTGGAAACTCTATTAATCCGCAGGCATGCATGCCGGGCAATAATATTTCAAGCAATTCCTCGGTGCCGGCCTCTATGTCGCCCACCGGTTATAACTACAATCTCAAAACCGTGGGTATCATCCCTGTGCATTCGGATGTCCCGGTTGCCAACTTTGCCCACCGACTTCAGCAGTCGCTGCTTGGGCTTGAACAGGACGCTGTGATTTTGGACAGCTTGACGATGAGCACTGTCTTTGGCCACAGAGTCTTTAGCAAGGTGGGAAAGCTGCGCATCCAGACTTGGTTGGCCGAGCTTGAAAAGAAGCATCGACTTTTGCTATACGTGGCTGATGGCAACGTGACCTCGAGCTGGACAAGGCATTGTATCCACAACGTGGATTGTATCCTGCTTGTCGGAATGGGCGACGGCAACACAAGCATTGGCGAGTTTGAAAGGCTGGTCTTGAGCATGAAGACAACTGCCCGCAAGGAGCTTGTGCTTCTGCATCCTGAGCGCCACTGCCCGCCGGGCACAACCCGATCATGGCTTAAGCACCGCATCTGGGTCCAGGCCTATCACCACGTGCAGATGCCGCTGAGCTCTTTGCCTGACAACGACTCCAATGCCCATATGGCCTACAGATTCAACCACCACAGCAGCCGCTCTCGAGTATTGTTGCAGCGCATAACACAGGATATCCGAACCAAGATGCACGCATCCCTCAATGCTCTCCTGCCCCCTGTGATGGCCCCCATCAGGACCGTCCACGCTCTGAGCTTGATGCGAAACAAGCACTATGAGCGGGACTATGCAACGCATGCAATCCCCCACGACACTGTGCCCACGCCTTCGACGTACCAGGGCAACAGATCTGACTTTGCTCGACTGGCACGCCGGCTGTGCAACAGATCTGTGGGCGTTGTCATGAGCGGTGGCGGCGCACGTGGCATGGCCCTGATTGGTGCTCTCAGAGCATTTGAAGAGGCAGGCATTCCGATTGACATGGTTGGCGGTACTAGCATTGGTGCATTTGTTTCTGGTCTATACGCACGCAATGCGGACACTGTTTCGATATTCGGACGGGCAAAGTCGTTTGCCAAGGATATGAGCCAGCTTTGGCGCATGGCCATCGATGTTACCTGGCCAACCTTAGCCTACACTTCTGGTAACGAATTCAACCGTGCGATCTGGAAGATATTCAAGGATACGTTGATAGAGGATCTGTGGCTCCCCTTCTTCTGCATGACCACAAACATCACCAGCTCCCAAGCTGAAGTACACACTGCCGGGTACTTGTGGAAGTTTGTCAGGGCAAGCATGTCTCTATCGTCATTCGTTCCTCCTATCTGTGATTCTCGAGGACATCTGCTGATGGACGGGGGTTATGTAGATAACTTGCCGGTCGGAGTCATGCAGAAGGTTATGCGGCCCGAGATAGTCTTTGCCTTGGATATTGCTGGTGAAGACGATACCTCGCCTGTGCATTATGGAGATGCTGTTTCTGGAATTAGAGTGCTCCTGAACCACCTAAACCCTTTCCGCAAGTACTGGATCCCCAATCTTTCTGACATTCAGTCTCGACTTGCATACTGTGCATCAGTTCCTCAGCTCGAGGGTGCAAAGAATGCCCAGGCCTGTATCTACCTCAAGATTCCGCCTGCCGATACTGGAGTGCTCGACTTTGGCAAGTTTGATATGCTTTACGAAAAGGGGTACATATACGGAAAGGCGTGGGTTGAGGAATGGAAAAAGGATGGGCTCATGGACGAATGGCTTGGAACTAAGCCGGTTAGCCAGCTCAAGGTCCGTGACAGACGCAAGAGACACATCCGCTACAATTCAATCTAAGCCTTCCCATTATTATTATCATTATTATTATTACTCTCAATTTATTATCATAGCTATTCAGCCACTGTTGTAAAGAAATTAGGCTTGTGTCAAATATGTTTGTTTAATTTCCACAATATTATAGTAAATCGCTTGTTTAAATACGGCTTTATTTCACAAGTTATTAGACATAAATTATGATCGATATGGATCATAATTTTCGAAGGGTGACTTTTGATGGCCAGCGATTAAAGAGGCAATCATGACCAAATGGGCAATAATTTTTGAAGGGCAAATATTTATAAGGGCAATCACAGCCAAATGGATGTCCAGTTTTACTAGTAAACTTTCACCCTTCAAAAATAATCACCCAAATGGCAAGTTCTCAATCAAAAATGATCTGGCTAGTACTCTCATACATTTTCTAAAAGCCAGCCCATATCATATGGCAAGTTCTTCACCAAAAGGAAACAGATTAGTATCCTCATACATTCTCTGCAAATCGGTCCACAGCCCATACACTTTGGCTGGTGTCCAACAGATTATTATATGCTATCCAGGGATTCTTCTGGTACACCTTCAAAGGAGATTCTGACATGTTTTGATTAGAGCATGATCAATGTTAAAGCATAGTGCACAATTATTTTACTTGCGTCTTTTTATATGTACTCAAACTCAATCCTTGACATAATCAAAAGCCATGGTAGGACAATTTGGTATACTTTGATTGAGTATTTGTCATATATTCTTTGATAGTTATTAAGAGAAAATGTTGGTATATTTAAAAGATGATAAGTAGGCAAAGAGCATCAACATATACTATAGGCTTTTTCTTAATAAAAAGTATTTGTGGATGAAAGCAACTAATGTGAAAGGCTATGTGGGGCAGAGTAAAATGAAAAGTAAAAATATATGTTGATTTTGGAGTTACTTCTTTTTATTTGCACTTTTTGTTGATCTTGAGCTAGATTTAGATGTCTTTGGTAGTCTGCCTCTTCTCCTTCCCCTTCCTCTGCTCCTCTTGGTAGGTAGTGATCTAGTTGACTGATCAACACTCTCTGTCTCAAGCTGTGAATTTTCATTGGAATCAACTAAGGAAATGCTAGACTTTTTAAATGATGGCCTCTCTGCTCTTCCTCTTTTAGGTATTAGTAGTGATTGTAGGTTATTTAATTCAGATTCTTTAGGGCATAGATTGTTGCGATCCTCAACATATAATAACAGCTACTATATAGTCTAGTAGTTTAAGTGTTGAAACTTAAACTGTAAGTTTTTGGGTTCGGATCCTGGTGCTGTCCTTTTTTATTTATTTTGTTATTTTTTATTTCTTTCAGAGATTCTTTTGCCTTCTTATATATTCCCGAAGAGCGGCAATATTTTTAAAAGAGCCAATAGATCTCTATGATAAGTATCTGTTCCTGAGGCTTTATTCTTAGCCAACAGATCTTATCTTAATAAGTCATTAGTTTATAGTAAGCAATAAGTAGTGCCTACAAGCCGTATCTTATGCTTAGATATAGTTTTACATACATTTTCCTAACATTTTTTCAACTATAAATAGCTTGACATTTTGCAACATTTCTTAGCAAATCAGCTTTTTATTATTCCCTACTTCACTTGAATAAATTCTGTCTTAAAGTAGTTTTTATTAGAAGGTTCATTTTTATTCACAACCAGAAAAGACCATCAGGCCAGGATGGTACAAAACAAACACTTCCTAGTAGGAAGTTATAAAGAAAAGTTTTACAAGAGAATTCAATACTAATAATAATGGTCCTGAATGGTAAAGAATCATATTGAATAGATAAATATGATTTAAAATGGGAAAGAATGATTTTGAATAGAGAAGAATGGTTCAAAATGAATAATGATTATGAACAGAATTGACTCATTCAAATGGATTATGACTATTTGAAAACACTAAGGGATGACTTTCATTATTTATATATATGAATAAATAGATTTTTTCTCTTAAACCCTTTCAACCACAACTTTATTTAAATAAATAACATTATTGTTAGGCTATAGCCAACATGGTCTACATTAAAAGACCCAAAATAGAAACTACTCATTCTAAATGATTCAGAACCATCCTGATTAACTTTCAGTTAATCAGTGTGATCATGGATCACTTAGAATCCCAACATAAGGGCCTTAGCCTAGATGGGTGATCTTTAGTATAGGGGAATATATCAATATTTAATATAGAGGAATAATTTGACCCATAATATAATAAAAATTTATCCTTGAACAAAAGTTCAATAATAAAATTTTACTTTTAATTATATAAATATATACTATAATACCTTTCTCTAAATAAAAAGGCCCTGAGTTTATTTTTATTTTAGAAAATACTTATATAGATTATTTTTTATATACTTTAAGAAACTTCAAGTTTGATTAAACAAATAAAATATATTTATTATTAATTATATAAGTAATAGCTTTTAAAGGGTAAATTTTGATAACTAATAATTATAGGGGCAATCATAGCCAAATAGATGTCCAGCTTTCCTAGTAAACTTTTACCCTTTAAAAATTATAACCCTACCCATATATATAACATATTAAATGGTGAGGGCCTGGGGGGTCTCCCTGTAAAGGGGGAATGGCCTGCTGCAGCCCTAAAAGCAATACCAGAGGTATTGCAAGGGTAGAGGCAAAACTATTATATTATTATATATTATTAATTCAGAGATAATTATTTATATAGGGTAATTATATTCCTCTATACTAAAGATTGATATATTCCCCTATATTAAAGTTGCTCCAAATCTTTCATTGCTGCAATGATCCTTGTTGTGGATGCATGTGTAAATCAATAGTGCCAAAGTTTGGTTAGATCTGAATTGGGAGTGGAGGATGATTGGGCTAGAGAAAAGGATTAGATAGATAGAGTCTTGGGGATAAAATTATCATAGATGACAATGTCCTTGCCTTTCCTTTTAGCAATTGCAACTTTAGAACCATTGATATTGAGGTAAGCGATCCTATTATCTAGTATAGGATTGAGGTCAGTGTCACTTAATGAATTATGTGACATTAGAGATGATTCATATATCAGTACATATAGAACATCATTGAGCATGATGGAATTTAATCTATCAGAGAATGTGATTGATCCAATTCCTTAGATCTCTTGTTGGTGGCCAGAGGGGCCAGTAACTTTATCCTTATGAGGTGATATAGAAGAGAATTGATTGAATCGATTATAGATGTATTAGGTACATCTACTATCATAGATCCAGGCTAAGCTGCCAGCTTCAGCATGGCTATGATTAGCCCTAGGTTTGGGCTCCTGTTTGGTAGGTTGCCCTTTCTTAGAGTTATTATTGTGATGTTTGTGATTTGACTTAGGTTGGTGAGAATCATGATTAGATTTGTGCTTATTGTTGTTTTGTTTGTTATTCAACTGTTTTTCAACAATGAGATGGTCTGCTGATTATTTGATACGAGTTACAGCAGTGGCAAGGCCGATCTTGCTTTCTCTTATATCTGCATTGAGCAGTGAGAGGCATTGAGGTAAGTTATTGGTTAAGATAGCAATCACTATTTTTTCTACTGGATTGTTATGATCAGCTAACTTATTTCTTAGTTTTAGAATTGAGTCAGCAAATTTCATGATATTGTCAAGATTAGGAGGATCTTGGACAAAGAGTTTATCAATGGCATTATAGATATCATGGTTTTTTGGTTCATGACCTTTTTCTATAGCCTCAAGGAGAAGGTAGGGATCCTTAAACTTGTGGCATCTGTCTTGGAGGTCAGGAGGTAGTGAAGACATGATGGTGAGGTAAGTTTTCCTCATCTTAGTTCCAACATCTAAGGATCAGGTCTTGTATGGAATAGATTTTTCACATACTTTCCAGAGATCTTTGATTTCAAGGTGAGTCTTGAGGATGCTCAACCAGACAGATACAGAAGTAGCAGCAGTTAATGAGATTGGTTCCATTTTAAGTAGGAATAGTTCAATTGAGTGGGTATGGTTGGAATTGGTGAAGATTGGGTAGTTAAAGAGAGTTAACAGGAGTTAATGGGAGTTAAACAGAGTTACAAGAGTAATTGAGACTCTTAATCTAAAAGGTGAGTTATAGAAATTTTATTTCAACCTACCCTCCCTCATTTGCCTGTTAATGAGGGGGGTTTATATAGTGTTAAAAAATGCAGAAAATATTCTAACAAAATATTCTATTGTTTATAATGCCAAGGACAGGACTTACATAGGAATACAACCCAGTCCATCATGACATGGAGATCATCACCCAGGGGTAGATTACCTGGAGGGGCACTGGGTAACATATATCATAACAATAAGTAAACTCTTTATATACAAAAATTAAACTATTAAAAGTTGCGTAAGGGTTAAGACCCTTATGTCAAATTCCTGTTTAATTTAGGATCACCTTGATTAACTAAGATTTGATCAGAATCATTCTAAATGGGACCAATTTATAATATTGAGAATATTACAATAAATGTTTACTATAGTATAATATTAATATGGGTAATAATTTTTGAAGGGTGACCATTTACTAACAGATGGTGATCACACATTTGGCTGGGATTGCCCCTATAATCGTTGGCCACCAAAAGGTACCCTTCGAAAATTATGACCCATATTTATATAGCATTTTAGATATAACCCATAACTTTGCTTATCTTGTTATTTTATCCTATCTATTTTCTATGTTTATCTGGTCCAATTGATAAGAGGCTTTTCTTTATTAAATATTTATCTTTTATATTAGTCATGGGTCTTCTATTATAAAAATTCTGGCCTATTTCTCTTGGTCCTCTCCCCAAATACAAATTCTCCTTACAATCTAAAACAATAACAGCTTTATTTAAGCCTGGGGTAGTAATTTCATTATTATATAGTTTATATTAGTGATCTGCAGCCATTTTGTGTGCTTTATAATAGCTAACACTGGTCTACAGATCTTTAATATTACCTTCATTATTTTTATTACTATCTTGTTTAAGGGCTTCCAACCTTATTTCTTATTATTTTCCTAATTCACATATCTCACAAAGATCTATTAATTTACATACTTTTTTATAAATTTTAGGTATGCATTTTGCAAAGTAAGAATAAGAATAAGAAAAGTTATTTTGGTCACTTATGAACTTCCTTTAGAGGTATCTAATAGACCTATTCAAATTGTAAAATATATTGAACTTTTTAATAAAAACTACTTTAAGACATAATTTATTCAGCCCTACCATTAGATTAAGAGTCTTATTACTTTTCATAACTATCATAACCTCCTATTAACACACATTAATTAACTAATCTTTTATTAGTATCTGTAAAGGTTTATAGGTCCCCTTCTCATACTTTATCTATAATATTTACACTCTGAAGCTAATATTGGCTTCAGAATAGCCTTCCAGCTTACCTATAGAGATAAGACAGGTATTGGCTTGTACTATAAGTACATAAAACAAATACAAAGTTTTGTCCAAAGACAGTGGCAGATAAAGAAAAAGGAAATACATACACCAACCCAAGGAGTAGTGTGTAATAGAAAAACCTATATCATACCTCAGAAAGATATCCCAGGTGAGATTATGCTTGATCTTAGCCCTAGATTTAATCATGATCACTCTATTACACCTCCACTTACACCTTAGCCTCATTTATTAAATTATGACATTATATTCCAAAATCTATATCTCAGCCATCATATATATACCTTAGTAGCCTTTTAGTATGATGGTCAAAGGGTGTAAACTCAGACTTGTCACAATACCTTTATATTATTGTCTAATAAGAATTTTCTAGTAAAAACTTTAGATAAAATGTTTAAAAGCTCTAGCTTGAGTTGTCCAGATTGGTCATTGAAGTAGGTACTAAATAGAATAAGGAAAGGATCTAGAAGACACTTAGAGTCATTTAATAAGTGGCACTGCTTACCTAGTAGAAGCTCTTTGGCAATTTCTTGCACTTCATCTCCAGTGAGGAGTTTTAGAACTTCTAAAGCAGCCCTTTTATTTCTGGCTCTTTGGCCTCCTTTTTGTTGGCTGTAAGGTTTTTGCCTAGTTTTATTTTTAATAAAATTTCTAATATTATCTGCTAAATACATTTTTTATACTAGTTAAAATTTTCTTTTCTTTTAAAAGCTTTCTTCTTTTTTCTAATAAAAAATCAACTATTATAGTATAGTATAGTTAATAAAGCTACTCTACTATGAGTTTACAATGATAAATTTACTATAATGCAGTTATGGGTATAAATAAAACAATTTTGGACAAAATATAATTTAATGTCAATACTTATGGGGAAAAATCTAAGGGTGTGATATTCATTGGAATCTAGTACACTTTTAGGAGAGACACTGCCAAATGTAAACAGGAGTGTGTGACTTTTTTAAAGAGGTTTAATCACTTGATTTACTGTGTGCACATAATGATAATAGTGACTGTTCTGTGCAAAAAGAACTAGTTTTTGTAAAACTGGATATTCGATATATAGCAGAGCCTCCTTTAAAAGTATATACCAAAGCAATCTATCAGATACCAGTCTAGAATGTATGAGGATACCATTTGCTTTACTTTTGATGAAGAACTTACAATTTTAATCCTATGCTATAAATAATTCAAATAGTAAGTCAAAGCTTGAAAACAACATACATGCCCTTGTATCCTATAGAGCTGAGTAATTTCAACACAAAACTAGTCGGTCCACATCAGCTTTGACAACCAAAAAGTATGAGAAATGGTCTAGTAAGCTTCAAGTAATACTAGTCAAAGATGAGTTCTAAAAATATATAGCAAGACATATAACGTTTTAGGCTATATTGCTATGACCCACTATCATTTTACAGCTGACTAAAACAAAAGGAAGTGCATACTATATACAAGATTACATACTATATGTTAATGTAAAAATATTGTTATGGTACATTTCAATCCCAGGACAAGGATATACTGAGTTTAGTTTTTGGAATTGTTTCTACATGAGAGCGTAGAACATACAAGCTGCTATTTAGTTAAATATAAATTCGAAAGGAACCAAAAGGAATTCACAAAAAGGATGGGTGGGTGTTTTTGAGCGGATTTTTACATAAAGGTAGATTGTGTACTTTTTAGTTGTGCATTTTGCTGTGTCGGCGTCAGCATAAGGGTCGTGTAGTTTAATAAAAAGAATACAAGGGAACTGGGAATATCTATTTTAGATATGAGTGAAGGATTGTTGAAGATGATAGAGGGATTTTCTAGGTTAACCTCAACGGCCATTCCATGATGCAATTGCATTTGGATCTCTGGTGCGTGGTGGATTCATATAGCCTTGTTGCACAAGTCCAGGTGAAGCAGTGGTTGTAAAGGCACTTGCGGCGCGGTTCTGGGCCCATGCATCAGCCGATGTTGGGGTTGAGTTTGCTGTTGGAGATATGTGACTACTTGGCGGTGTAGGGGTCATCCCCACAGATGGCATCAGGCCCATATCTCCAGATGCAATCTGTGATCGATATGCAGCAGCATTGGGTGGGGGCTGGTGTTGGATTTGGTGGGCAATGGGATTACTCATAGAAGCAGAGCTTGAATGTCTAGTGATAGGCATTGCGTTTATAGGAGTGGAGAACGCCGATGGTGCACCCGCGGCTGCGGCAGCATAGTCGTTAACAAAGTGATAGCCAGGTGGGGCTGGGGACGGTTGTGCTGGGTTAATAACATGGCCAGCGTTGTTGGCTGTAATGCCAATATTAAATGTTTGGTTTGCTGAGACACTAATATTTCCTTGTGCGCCATGATGTTGTTGTTGTTGTGGATACCCAGAGTATTGGTGTGCCTGGTGATGGTATTGCTGAGATGTGGCTTGCTGGTCAAATCCACTGTCACGACTCCAGTTTACGGAGGAACTTGCTGTACCCTGGTCTACAGCACTGCCCATTCCGGAGCCTTGGTTGCTGTTAGTCGGGTTCATAGGGGTTGTAAGGGTGCTTGATGACTGTGACACAAGACCGGGTGACATCAATGGTGGAGGTGGTTGGTGCTGAGCACCAGGATGTTGGGCATATGGGAGGGCAATTTGTGATCGTTGTTGGGAATCGTGACCATGTGAACTTATAGATGTGGCTCCATATGGAGAGAATCTGTCGTATCCAACACCACCAGTAGTACCATAATCTATATAGCGTTTTTGATCTGTCTTTGAGCTGTGGTCTGCGTAATGGTTTGGACTCCGACCACGAACTACCAGGTTTGCGGATATATGATGTGCGACTGGAATTTGTTGACCATCATCACATTCGGCAAAGAGTGTCATTTGCAGGGCATAGTATTGCTGTGCAGCCCTACGCTTCCCATTATTTGCGGTAGCATTTTTGAATTGGATTCGCTCAAATGTAGCGACATTGTTGTTAATCCCTACCCCTCGACCGTGAATACTTCCTCCACTACGCACTGGCTGAGGCATTGGAATCATTTGCGGTCCCTTATCGCGTTTGGCGGTCTGCTGGATCAAATCGACCTTTCTCTCACTGTTTACAACAAGAGCCGAAATACCGATTAAGAACTGGCTTACGGTTCTTGGTACTCCATTATCAATAACCACACAAGGACAATCCGGACTAGCAATTGGACCCGATGAATTCATTAGGAGGAAAGCACTGCTGACCTGGAAATAATTGCGCCGATAGCAAGCCCATACATTGTCGGCAAGGAAAAAACCACGATCAATTTTAGAATTTATTGTTACAGTGTACCTACATAATTAAACAGCACCAGAGTTAATGGACTGAAGGATATGAATATGGAGCAACTCGGGCTGTATGTTAAATGGGTAGTTATTTTTGAAGGGTGGTGTCCATTTACTAACAAATGGTGATCTCACATTTGGCTGTGGCTACCCCTTTAATCATTGGCCACCAAAAGGTACCCTTCAAAAATTATGTTCCAAATAAAAGGACCAAAAGATGGTATAACAGTCCCTTACCTTTCAGTTTGGTCGCGGTTTAAAACGTCCAATAGTTGCTCAGTATCGTTGAAAAACCGCGGCACTGAGGATGCCAACTGCGAGTAACCGGGCGCCAACTCGGGTGCACGGAATTGTGTAGGGTGGGGAGAAATGTGTTGTGCGGGAACAGAAAGTAAAGGGGTGTGTACAGGGTGATGGTGTTGCTGCTGCTGCTGTTGTTTCTGAGAATCCATATAATGGGCTTGGTTTTGCTGTTGATCCATGCTCAGCGTTGAACTCACGGCTGATGCGGGCATTGTTAGTTTTGAAGAATCGGAATGGTCGATTGGTGTGGATGAGGCCTGCGTGGGAAACATTACGGTAGTGCTTTCTACGGTATGAGGCATGTTGGACATAGACTGCTGGTGGTACCCAGGCTGGTGCTGTTGCTGCTGGTGGTGATAGGGAGTTGGTAGCATAGAATACGAACTTCCGGCCATTCGATCATCAGTGAAAACGGGGCGGAGTGGTTCGGCCCGGTCACAGCTACATAAACAATCAAAGAGGGAAAACTTGAGCAAATTGGTCCATAAATGGTAAGCAAAACATGGAGTTTGTAAATAAATAGACTGTTTAAGAAATAGCGTTTGTGGGAGCAACACTGGAAAAGGCAACTACCCCCACAACGTGTGGGCTATGTGATTAGCATATCGTCTCCATAAGCTCATACACAAATAAATGCAAGCCAAGAACGATTTTCGCAGAATCAGTGTGAGTACAGTCCAGATACTGAAGAACAAAGGTGGGTGCATCACAGAATGCATCCAGTACCGCTGGTACATAAAACAGCCCATAAACACTGGGTGGGGGAAGTCTGGCGGCAAAAGAAAGGAACAAAATCGTGACAAAATTTGCCATCTTTAAGTCCACGAAATTATGAGGACTTTGATTGTTCACAAAGTTGGGATTTTGGCGCCGTCACTGGCAAAGGTGCTGCTAAGCTATGTCATCATGTATACTAACCTTTCTTGTGTTGGTGGTGGGGGCGGAAGAACCGTCTGGCTCTCGAGCTTTATCGATGTGCCAGCGGCGCTACTGCTGATGTTATTGCTATTGCTAATAATATTTTCGTTGCTGCTGTGCAGTGTAGTCGAGGGCAAAACTGTACCTTCTCCGGCACAAGTCTGTGAAGCCTGCAAGTCGCCCGCGGTCTGGAGGTAGCTGTTGAGGTTGGGGGCAGTAGTAGCTTCTGGGGCCGAGGTGATTACGGATCGAGGCTTCTCTTCTAGCATGAAGTGTTCTTCTTGGCTCATAGAAACTTGTGTATGTCCAGGTAGAATGGTTGTGGAGGCAGTAGCTATTAAACCCGGGTAGCGTGAAGACCAATGTTTTCTGAAGGCAAGGCTACTCTAGCAGCTACAATCCTGCAGTTAGGGGTCAAACTTTTATATGCCTAAAGCTGTGGGGATAGGCCAAAGAGAATGTCAAAGCTAAAAGCCAGCTAAGGATACAGATGGATAGTGGGGTGACCTTGGGAGGAGAGGCTGACTTCACACAAGGACAAGACTCTATACACTTTGTGGGGGCTGGAAACAGATATAAGGAACAAATCTTTAAACTGAGAGATACAGAATAATGTAGGGAAGGGAAAATGCGAGTTATAAAGCAAGGTGGGATGCAGGTCATCTATGTACGAGCTTTGTGGCGACCTAGCAAGAGGCGAGCACAAGTGGGGTACAAATAGCGCTGGCAAGAATGGGAGCAATATCTTGCGAACACGCGACTGTAGAGATGCAAATAGCGGTTAGTTGCTGACTACTGAAAGGGTATTGGGGGATGAGGCCTATGAAGGGGGTGTAGGGCCACGAACACACCTCCATGTAGGAAGGGCTGTTGTTGTCTCAACACTTAACCCCACACACGCCATGTCCCCAGAGCTTTAAACACAAACACACTTGCAGCAAGGCTCACAGAGTCTCTGTAAGAGAGAGTTGACAGGAATGGTGGGCCCAGTGTGTAGGCGATTGAGTGGAATTTGTTATATTAATGTCCTCACTGCCCCTCAATGCTGATGCTTTCCGTCCTCACCAAGCCTGCGAATCTAATAAAGCTGCCAAAATCTTTACGCCATGATTCGAAAGTGCTGTACTGTCAGCCGTCGATCCTCAGTATCTCTGTGCGTGATGAAACAGCCATCTTGATATGGTCCCGCTAATCGTACCATGGCTCCACCACAGACCGGTGGCGCACGTAATAGTCGCTCTGGTAGCCATTTGCCAGTAGCCGGCCCACCCCACAGCTTGCGGGTTACTACTGCCACTGGGCCCAAGCTCACCTTGTAGAAATAGGCTTAGGAAGGCATTGTCTTTGTTCATGACGCTAAGCTCTACCCATTGCTCCTGTCAAAGCGCCTACCAGTCTATTATCGGCCCACCAAACATGTCCATTGTTTGCTGTTAGTGTAGAAACTTGGGCATATCCACGCATGACTCGCTGCTGCCATCGTATTGCATCATCATCACCACTGCCATTGCTAGTAGATGCGGCTGCCCTCTACCCTCCCCCTTTTGCCTGTGCTCTTTAGATCTTCCTGGCCCCAAGAGCAGGCGCCAGTATATCCGCACTACACTAAGACAGTGCTGCTGCTTTTTACCTTTCTATAATAACCTCCAATAGTTCAATGTTTGGCTGCTTGGCTTGCTTATCAAGTGTCCAATAGAGCACTGCCCCGGCAAGCCAGGAAAGTGTCCTGACGACACTCGAGGCGGAATTTTCGCCGATCACACCCCACACAAAGGTTCTCCCAGCCGTTCCAGGTACTATGCCCGCATTTGTCTGGGTGCAGATGCCCACTGACTAGATAACCCGTCATTGGCCAGGCCTATGTTTTGCAACCCCCAGGATCTACGCTCCTAAGGTCTTGGCGCTTGCATCCCATTGGCCGTCGCTAGTATTTGGCAAAATACTAGCTACTGTGATCGGCGGCGCGATACTCCAATTTACCCATGCTTTCTGCCTTTGTTTTGCTTTATCGTTTATTTTCTGGGCATTGCTGTGCTTTGCTTAGGGCCAAGCGTCAGAATATCACCACTATCGGGCGAAACTACTGCCTCCTGCCCGTGATTCCACTGTCTTCCCCACACACACACACTCGCACATGAACATACACCAAAACAAACATGCACCAGCGCGGCAAAACTACTGATGTCCTTTGGTTTTTAATATGTACTTCTCATACCACGATTGCACAAGAGACTGCCCCACAAAGGACCAGCAAAGCAGTAATGGTGCCTTTTTGCAAAAGAGCGTGTAGTACGGTCTCTGCGCATGATACCCTAGGTTTGTTTTCAGAGCGGATTGCACGCCATGCTGTGTAATTGGAGCTGGATTCGGTTGCTACTAGTCATACACACGTGCTTTGTTGTCTTTTGTCCTTCATATAAATGTCCTCATGGCTCATGTGGCTATCAATACCATATGCTCCGACCCTTATTTTTATCTATGACCAAGGCTGCCTGGCTTGACAAAGGAACAAGATCTTTGAGATTAAATAGCCAGCCAATACTCATGAGTACTCACAGCACCTCTTTTGCCCCTCATTTTGGGTTCAGAGGGAACACACAGTCATGCCTTCGTATGGCGCCCAAACGCAAGTGTCTGCACAAAACATCACATCTGTAAAGTGACTTTGCATGGCCATCTCTGATTTAGGCAAAATTGCTTGACTGAACTAAACAGGGGCTGGGTGCGAAAATCGACAATAGACCAACGCTCCGCGCTTATTATAACAACACCACACGACAATGACTTTTGTTTTGGATTTTATGTATAGATTTGCAAACTATACACAGTTCTAGATGCATTCCTTTTGGTTCCAGCTAATTCTTTTCAGCACTTCAAATGAGCAGATTAACCTTTGGTTGTCCACTCAAACTTTTACTTTGGGATCTTCAGGGTATTACCAAACATGGCCATCACAACCTTTACTTAATTAAAAGAGATACCTGCACTGCCTATTTTCTGTGGTTGCGAGTACTGGTTAAACCTCGGTGCCAAGCATATTTCCATATGGCACTATAAAACTTTTATTTATTTTACAGCCCCATCGTGAAACGCCTGCTTGCTAATTTGCATATTGCGATTGGTGAGCGTTGTGGCAATTTTATTTCTACAAAACATAATGTGCTATTCTTCTGAGTATCTCTGATGGTGTTGCCAACGTCAAAACTGATCTTAGCTATTATGACTCTTCCTAGGCTTCATGCATATGGATAGCCGAATGCACAGCCTCTGTATTGCGTCTTTGGCCTAGATAAGAATGGGCATCATTTGTATATGTTGGTATTCGCCAATTCACAATGCAGGTGTGCTGCAAATTCATCATTTTGACTTCATCATTTGGTACTTACAACTGTCCTGCTCATTGACCTCGACTTGCCTTCCAAAATACGCCTGTTCATTGATTGCAACTTGTCCACTACCGCCTCAATGTCGCCTGCTAGTGGTTGCATGCCTTCTACTCTCCTAAGAACAAAGTCCAGCAGCATGACTCCTGATGTTAGCTCTTCGTAATCTGTCGCTGCTGTTATGGATAATAGGGGCGCCCGCGAAACAAAGTCGATTGCTGCCTTCAGAACAAGAGGGTCAGGAAGCATAATCTATATTTATTCAAAGTATATCCATATTGGTACAGAACCAATAGAATTAATTTTCTTCCACTATTTCCAGTGCACAATACCACATCAGTGTGACCATGACTGCCTATGAGAAACACAATAATGCACGACCCAGACTTTGTGGCTTGGCGCACAAGTGATCGCGGACCTTACCACAGTTTCTAGCGGATACTTTTCTTGAGCTGCTTGCTTTAAAAATGCAAAGGCAAGCTTTTGTTGAAGATCAACATCTCTTTTCGTTAGGCTTGGCAAACATTGCACTAATGATGTCTTCTGTGCATAGGTGGCATTCTCAAAATCCCTTGCCAATCTATTTATTGTATCGACAAGCTATTCGTGTCATATAAAGTCACATACACATGGTCAAATATTAGTTGCCAATTTTATACTTGTCCTAAAAATAAACTACCAGTGATGTCGATCATCTTGTATACAGGGTGATGAATATAGAGCTTACAAATTCTGGCCATTTTTCTTGGCTTACGGATTGGATCAACTCGCTCAATGAGGTGCGGACACTAAATGATTCAGGCTGCAGATAACGACACATCAAACATTCGATATAGCAGCAAACTGTGGCCGCGTATATTGATGTGGGGTAATCTTTCTTGCTATGTGGATTAAAGGAGTCGTTATGTATTTCAGATTGTTCTGCAAAAAGGTATGTAAGTTACTTACATGCACATATATATATATGGATGAATGAATAAATAAACACCAGGCTTATCAGGTTGCTTGGATGTTAACTTGCCTCAATGAATTTGTGCGAGAAATAATTCCCAAGAGTGCAGACAGCCTTTTCCATGGAAATGGTGTTGCCGTCTCAATGGTGCTGTGTGTACCTTGATTGTTAGCAGTCGTGTCCTCAAAGTCACCTCGGCCAGATTGTGGTCTTCCAAATGTCTCCAGAAATTGTGGGACAGCCTTGAGGGGGAATGTCCACATCAGGTCCTATGATGTTTTTTAATTTGCAAGCCACCGATTATACACCTCTGACTCTGCAATTTTAGTACGCATGTGTATACTGCTGTCTTGTTAAATGTATTGTTACCTTTTCGGCCAGTTCAGTGGACTCTGATATTGCCCATATAGCCAACCCAGCAATAGCGCTAGAATCTCGAGACCTTTGGCATGCTAATGTCAAAAGTATGGAACAAAGGTAGTGTGCTGAATAAACTGAAGCTTGGAAGCATGTGTCTCCACAAATAAATATGGAATTATTGTTTATCCGGGTAGTGTAAGGAGGCTTACCTAGAGCAAACAGTGCGTTTCCCACAATCTGATTCAATCCCCACCCCTGCTTTATATGGTATTGTACACATGTTTTGTGGAGAATATGTTGGAGGCGTGGTGTATCTGTCAACAAAGAAGGTCGTACATACATACATACATACAAAGATGAGGTTAAATATTGGATACTTGAATTCCTTGACTTGCTATTTCACAGTCAAACATCATGCGGGAATTTCAATTCAAGAATATACGCAGGTGTATTTGTGTATTGACATATAATAAACAATGGCTTACTAGCAATGTTTTTCAATATCAGCTGGCTAAATGGGTCCATATTGGCAACCATTCTTTGGTAAATTCGAGGCGATGGTGGTTTTAGCACTTCAATAATGCCGACCTAATTAAAAATATACCACCAAAATATTTCATCATCAGCGAATTAGTTCTGATGGGAGGCATTCATAAGCCTTTTTAATATGACCGTGGTTTATTGACTGACAATGGGCTATTTCCATTTTCCATTAAAATGCTTACTTCTTGGCTTTCATCATTTCCATAAAAACCACCATCTTCGTTAATACCACAAGAATAAAATCTACCAATGTTATTCCAATTGGAAAATGTATCCAAGTAATGGCAAATTGATATTCCAGCGTCATTGTTTTCTAGCTATTGATAAAAAGTAAATAAGGCAGGCCTCCATTGTTAGTGGTGGGTCTTGGTTTACCAGTTTAAACATGAAATGCATTGTAGGCATGGTAATGCGTTCTTGTGTCCAAGTATTGACGGTCATTTCTCCCCAATACATGTACCAGCAGCTTCAGTGCGTCTATTCGGTACTTGCCTGTTCACGTAGTTCGTCAGTCTGGTGACTGTGCTCAAAGACAGAGTCAATTATTTGATCTCTATTGTACCTGCTGTTGGGTTTGTTTTGCTCGTCATCGCTATGATCCGCTGCTTTTGGAGTATCAGACTATGGATACAATAGTAGAATTGCACATGTTAACACGCTCTCTTTATAGTCGCAGATTGCCATATGCCCATGTGGGGAAATTGGGTGTATGGGTGTGTGTGTGTGGATATACAATACTTGCCAGTAGTTTGTCCAAATCATTGAGGTTTATGTTACGCTGTTGTTTTGTTCTGATAATGCTTTCCAAGGAATTCAAAACCGCCTTTTTGGATGATCTCGTTGATCTGCCTATTTTGCCGGTTATTGGCGTAGATGGCGTTTTGGGGGCTGAATCCGCCTTGTCCCACCTTTTGTCCTTTTTGCTCTCGCCGCTACGGCCATTATTTTTGTTGTCAAGTATTTCCAGGCTTGATGGCCCCGAAGTTTCATTGTTGTCGATATTGCTACAAAAGCATGGCAGATGGAGAAAGAGAGCATGCGTGCATGTATGTGCATAGTGTTTTGAGTTATATTTTCATTTACAAAGTCGTATACAATTGGAGTAGTCAGTGTTGATACTCACTCGCAATATTGTCCATCCTGTTTGTTTAGAATATAGTGAAGTTTGTGTAAGATTCAAGAAACAGGCGTTACTACATGTCAGCATACTATCCAGATGCAATTGCATGTACCCGCTCACCTTTGTATTCTGTTTGGCCTTTTTGGATGCTGGAATCATTGACTGGAAAAGCATCAATGGGTCGACAAGGCCATCGCTGTCATCCCCAGACGACTCCTAATAGAGAATTCATGTGTATATATAGCGTGTTTGTAAATGAGAGTATGCAGCGCAATTACCGAGTAAACCAAATGTTCGAGTTTTGGAAACACACACTAGTGGAATTCCTTACATCAGTTATATCTGTGCCTTTGACGTCCGCATCATTTGTCTCTTCGTCCGTGTATTCTAATATCAGTTCTTCTTTATTTTTAACGCTTGCTGGTGTTGCCTCCTATAATAACATAACCATCACCACAAAGTGCATTGACTATCCATAACTAGAATGCTATATTGTGCACCAGAATTTTCTCAATATATCATAAGCGTGTACCTTTGAGGCGACCAATTTACTTCTTAGCTTGCTGTTTGCAAGGTTTAATTTTTCTAGGCTCGGAACCTTTGATGGTGGTTTGACAGATCCCCGAATACCCGGCTTGATGTTTGTCTCCGGCAGAGATATGTCAGAATCATATTCGGAGTTTAGCTCAAAAGACATTGGCCGATCATTTGTTCTGGATGCATCGCTTGAAGTAGCGTGGGTCAAGTCTATATAGCCTTCCTTTGGTTTTATTCTATCAATTACTACTGTTGGGGTTGACTTTGTCCACACCTTCAGTTCTGGGCTTGACGATATCAGTATACTGTTGTTCGATGCACTTTTCTCTTCTTCCTTGAGCGCTCTTTTTGGATCCTTTTTCGCACAGGAGTTACCGGCTTCTGGCTTAAAGAAGCTGTCTAGCCTCTTCTGCCTTCCATCATTTTTGGGCGTAAAATAGTTGTATAGCGATTGCCTGTTGCTTGTGGGTGTGGTTTTTCTAGGCATTTTTTACAGAAAGCTATTTAAATAATCGTGAGTATTTTTGGGCCTGAAAATTCAATAATTTTGGTGATGTCATTGCCACTTTGATAAGTATGGGCTCTTTCCCCATAACCAGTATGCCTGACATAAAAACATAGATTTAGCAAATTTGCATTATTACTGTTATCACCATCTAAGATTGAAAAGGATATACATATATATTAGCCGGATGGACCCTCCATAATATTCATAAATTTATACCATCATGTCTAGTTACATAATGTATCGTCACCCGCTAACCTTAAAGGTTATGCGACTAGCCCGACCTACTTTTTCCCAATCTATGGTGTTTCCTGTTGATTATGTTACTGATCAGCCATCTACCTTTTCTCAGTCAGTGCAACAGCTCCTTGAGACGTCTCCAGCCTTGTTTGGAAACATTACCTCCACTAGTGTTATGGATAGCGACACCCCATACGAGTCTTTTGTCTACACAGAAGCGCTGTCAGTTCCGCGAAAGTTTGGTGCCATGTATCTTGGGGAGACATTCGGCGCCCATGTCTGCATTACAAATAGCGACCAAGAAGTCGTGAAAAACATAGCAATACAAGCTAGCATCGAGGCGGGTGGGCGGAAATCTCCCCTAGACCTTGAATTGCGTTCAAATGGATATGAATACAGGCAGGATCAGTCCTCGCATATTGTTATACAAAAGCTCGAACCAGGAGAATCTGTTAATATCCAGATTTTCCATGAAACCAGACAGCTGGGGGTTCATGACTTGGAGTGGCAGGTGGACTATCTTAGGGGAAATGGGGAGCCGGATACCCTGAGAAAACTCTTCAATTTTCGAGTAAACAACCCATTGATAGTAAAGACTAAAGTCAACAATATACAATGGCCAAGCAATAGGACAGAAAACGACACAGCAAAAAGAGGTGGTGCATCGGCCATTTTCTTAGAAATACAAGTGACCAATGCTACAGAGGACACGATGGTCTTGGAGCGCCTGAGATTTGACCCGGTTTCAGTCTACGATATTGCTGAGTTTGACCGGATCCCAACCACAGACAACCCACTACCACCTCAACATTTTGGGCATCGGGATACAAGTAAGGATGACCAGGGTCTTGTAGAAGAAAATAGTTCGCTTTGGCATGGCGACTCATTTTTACATCATAACCAGGTACGCCAGTACCTGTACATGCTAATCCCCAAACCCAGTCTTATGAATGCCCCATCAAAGCAGGATTATTTGGACGCGCTGAGAAAGACACAGATGACAAAATCCCTGGGAAAGCTGGACATCGTCTGGAGATCGCAGTTCGGAGCCATGGGTCGGCTCCAAACATCACAATTGGCTAGAAAGCCACCATCGCTCTTTCCCCTCTCAATAGAATGCAAAAAAATCATTGTTTCCAAGCACAGCGTGGCCCAAGAGAGGCAGTCTCAGCTTGGCAGTAATAATGTGCTTTTAGAAGAGCCCTTTAAAGTCCAATGTCGAGCTTACAATTTGTCTGATACCACAACCGATGTTGCAGTATTTGTTGACTCGACAAAACTCGGAACCGTCTTACTTTGTGGTGCAACAAAGTACAGCTTGGGTCCAATAGAGTCAGGAGAAAGTCGGGAATTCAGCATGACATTTATACCAATGTCACTTGGAATCCATAGGGTGGGCGGGCTAAGGATTACGAATCTATTAACAGGTGCATCCCAAGATGTCGATCATCTGGCTGATGTTGTGGTTTCTCAAGGCGACATGGAACAAAAGTGAATCAATAAACTCGATGCCCCACCCGTGTATTATACTAGTTTCTGTTGTGGTACATGGATTGTGTTTGAAAATAAAATCCTGATATACAAAAAGCTGTATTCTATTTTTCATAGCTTATTGCATCCATGTGGTTGTTGTGAATAAACTTTGGCTCTGCAATTCGTTTAATATTTCTGTTATTGATCGACTTTGCAATGTTCTTAATCATTGTTGTGTGACATCCGGTATCTGTTAATGTGATGTGCACTGCTATAAATTCTTATGTCCAACTAGCGGTTCTCTGGAATGATATTCAATTATCAAAAAATAAACGGGACTATCATGTCATCATAATCCCATGTGTATGACTCCAAAGGCCCATTAAATGAGATATCACTAGTGATCAAATGTATGATAGGCAGGAATGCGTCTTCATCAAGCTTTGGCTCAATCACTAGCTATTTGTCTGGTTCTCTATCAAATGGAAACAGAAAGATACCCTCACACATTCCCCGCAAATCGGCCTATAGCCCATACACTTTATCTGGAGTCTCAGTGATGATGATTGGTTAACATTCAAAGGAACATCCTACTGTCCTTTTAGAGGAGGAGACTGCTCTGCTATTTGATAAACAATTCCTAGAAACCCATCATTTTTGTCTAAGGGCTTGTGAGATCTGCCCATTTACTTTATATCTTGGAGAATTATTCACAACTATGTTCACAGTCCTGATAGATAGATCCTGCACAGTATTATAGATATATTAAAAGAAAATTTTAGCCCTTGATGCGTGAAATGAAATGATAAAGATTAAAAGTTTGTGTTAAATTGCCAATAGGTTGTTCGCGACAAGCTCTAAAGATGTGTATAGACAGTTGTAAAGACAGTTTCCCTGATCCATTCAGTGTTTGTAACATCTGTTGTGACTGTGTTTGTAAATGTTGCGACATAGTTGGTCTCTGTTACGGTCTCAGTAACAATGGGTGGAATAGCTTCAGTAAACTCCTCTACCACAGTAGTTTCCACGGTGCTGGGAACGCTGACTATGTGTTCTTCTACTACAGTCCGAAGTTCAGGAGCTGCGCTTGCCAGGCCAAAGCCACAAGCAAGGAAAAGTAAAATACTCGAATCCTTCATTTGTATAGGAATTTAATGGATGGTTGGAATGCGTACGGTCCAGATCTAGGCTGGGAATATACTAACAGAAAAATGCGAAGGGGAATGGTGGAGATTATATTAGCCAAGCAGCGGACTTTATATGAGTATTTAGAAGCCCGAATACTAGATTAAAAGGCATGATGTGTACAAGTAGCTCTACGCTTACAACGGGGCTTTGTAAAATTGCTAGAATATTAACTCTATTCACTTGTGCATATACAGTAATTTTAATTTCACCATGCCATAGAGCAGCATTGCAAACCTATCCAAAATGCCCTTCAAGAAGTATGTTATGCACAAGCTCTAAAGCATTGTGTCGTGGCAGAACACTAAATAGATGGAAAATAAATGCCATGCAAGGGGTCTACATTTGAATTGTATATTAGCTGCATATGTTGGAGTATAATAAATTAAAATGGCTTGTGCTGCCATGTCTTTGCAATATAACCTTGGTGCATCTACATCTTTTCATCGAATGTATGGGGCAAATGCTGCATACGCCTTGATATATGCTAAAAATCCCTCCTTGTCTGGACTTCACACTTACTACCACCCTATTCACAGCCTAACTAAAAAATAAACATTTATTTATATGCATGCAAATGAATACATCATCCACGTCAGGCGCCTGATCAGTTGGTTTATACTCTTCGTGGTTATATTGCAGTATTCTGTGGTTCTCTAAAATTGGTACAAAAGGGTTGGGCCAAGGGGTAGGCGTACGCATTCAGTATTACTACTGTATAGAAGAAACCATCTTGCGGGTTGTTTCCGCTCGTTGTAAAAAGCGCTCGATCATATTTGAGCCTACTGCTTGTAACTGCTGTAGCCTGATGTCTGCGCAGTGCCGAATAAATTCTTCGACGGTCATATCAAGCTCACTGTCAGTCAGGTCCCACTTTGATTTCAACTCGCCGGTGCTCACAGACTGCCCAGACCAGCTGTAGGCAGTGCTTGGTATGTCTAGGCGCCTTTCATCATTGCCTCCAGGCGGATTTTTCATTTCTCTATTGATACTCCCAAGACTTGTTACGTCTCCAGTGGGACTATTGTGGTTGGCTCCGCGGTCTGGTTCATCCGTGACTAGCGTTTGCTGTGTATCAGCCTGTGTATCTTGCTGGGCTTCTACGATCTCTTCTTGCATGGCATCATCGGGCTCTTGCACCATATGGGGCAAGGGCTGATCATGACCATCACTTTCGACATCCATCATTGTATCCCATTCTTTTTTTCCTAATTCCTTTTGCTGAGGCATATTTTCGGTCACCTCGTTGTTCTCTTCGTCTTTATCTGTGTTGGTCTTTGTATTTCGAAAAGGTGAATTGGTTTGACTAGCCGTTTTCTCTGGGCATTCTGGAATTGTCTTCAAGAAACCCTCTGTTTCCTTTTCAAGGTCATAACGCCCACCATTATTCTTTTTAATTGGCTTTATACTATGAGGTCCCAAACCCTCGCTCTCGACATCACTTGATGGCGGCACAGATGCTGGCTCTTGGGACACAGATTTTGATCGACCCCTTCCCGCATTTTTCTTTCCGCCCTAAAGCATTTTTATAAAAAGGAATACTTTTAGTATTACTGAAAAACGGTCTGGCTTAGATTTATGAACCTGTTAACCCATATACCTTTCGAGATTTTGCCCTAGTCAATGCTGCCTTCATAGCAGCCTTCTTGAAAAAAAGACAGTCTGGAGTTCGTTTGCGATGCTCTGTTCTATTTAGAATCGAGATCATCGTGGCATTAATATTTATGTTGTTGTACATTTTTGTTGGTGTGCTATCAGCAACAAACTTACTTTGGATCGTCGTCAAGCTCCCAATTCCCAAGCGAATATCCGCATGCTACACAGGTAGCAGTATCATCATCCTGAAACTCTGGAGTATAATAGAACCCAGCTTTGGCCAGCTATATAATATTATAGGACGTTTATATAAGACTGCACGAACATGGCAATAATTAGTACTATATGCATCTGAGAGTCTTTATTCGCATACCTTTGAAGAACTTATTGAACAGCCCTTATTTTTATCATAAGGCCAGGAATCACCAAAAGTAGCCTTTCTTGCTTCATAGTTATCCAGGAAGTCAACCAGCTCTTCTCTTTCTGATATTGGATCCCACTCAAGCTCAGCAATTCTATCGCCGTGCTCACTACGCCGTCTTAAACAGGCAGTCAGAACCCAAGGACAGTCTGGCTCGTGTTGTGCATGCTCTACGAATGGGTCGTCTGTAGGTTCCCACCCATTCAGTGCGTGGTTACAGAGAAAGCAGACAACATTATCCGCATCTTCTTCTGAAGGGTCAAAATAAAATCCTGCGCTTGCAAGCTATGAATAGGTGTAACTTGTTAGGTTGGCTGCACAATACTAATATCAACAAAGCTATAAAATATATTTCAGCTTACTGTCAACGGCTGTGCCAGAAAATCTGGGCTATTTTCATGTGGCCACTTTTGCTTGCGAAATGTTTCCTGCCGCTCTGCTAATGACTGCATTTAATGCTCAGTAATGTAAATATATATATATATATATACGGTAGTAGTTTAAAATGTACAAGAAAACAAAGGAACTTGTTTAACAGTTCCAGATAATGAAAACAAATTTATCCAATGGTTATGCGATAAAAATACCAGTGCTTTGCTTCAAATTCTAATTATCTTTTTTGTCTTGTCTTTCAGCACTATAATGAACATACATACACACACGCTTCAGCTCCTTAGCAGAATCTGTAGGATAGCTACATTTTGGTTTCTTTGACATAGTATTTCTAAATAGATATATGGGTCATAATTTATGAAGGGTGACTTTTGGTGGCTGCTGATCATAGGGTGATAATCACCACTGATTAGCGG
>JANBPU010000100.1:0-53745 GCA_027575805.1 Mycoemilia scoparia | reverse complement strand
TGAAGGGCTATAGAGTCACTCATTTGGCTGTGATAGTACCTATACATATGAGCTATTATTTTTGAAGGGCTATAGAGTCACTCATTTGGCTGTGATAGTACCTATACATATGAGCTATTATTTTTGAAGGGCTATAGAGTCACTCATTTGGCTGTGTTTTCCTCTATGGCCATTCACCCTTCAAAAATTATTACCCATATGTGTAGACACCTACATGATATGCAGCGGTTCCAGCACTATCAACCTCAAACTTTCCAGAGAGCTGGAGCTTTTTAATTTCGGCACAAAATACAGCCTCGGCCATTGGGGATCGGCAGATATTTCCCAGGCACACAAAAAGGACCCTCGTTATGTTGTTCTCGCCAGCAGACATAGCTTTAACCTCGAGTAGTATCCAAATCTTGCCAGTATAAATCGAAGCGGCTTTTATAGGCGTCTGAGGATTGTGCATGGTGCTAATAATGCGAATTTGATAAATAGCTAATTATGGCATAAATTGATATCTGGCCAGCCTAGCATTTCATTGTGGCATTCCAACTAGATTTTTTATTTAATTTGGTAAACACAACTTTAGTGTATGTGGCATACAGCTACCTCCATAGGAGTAATAAAATGCTTAATCTCAGCATTTCATTGTGGCATAGCAATAATATGGATCATAATTTTTGGTGATGAATGATTATAGGCGCAATCAATCACATCTAAATGGATGTCCAGTTTTACTAATGAACTTTCACCCTTCAAAAATAATGATCCATATGGGCGATAATCTTTGAAGGGTAAATTTTGCTATGTGTATTATTGACCAGCCTATATTATCACTAATCGATACTATCAATTTAGCCCTTCAAAAATAACTATCTGTGTTGAGTCTATTAGAGAAGCGTGCTATAATAATTGAAGTAATAATAATTGCACTATTATTGTAAAAGAAAGCATGGCTGCTATAGCTGAGTAAGGAGATATGGTTTAAGTTGTATAAATGGTACTAAACATTTGTATCTGCAGCAGTGATTGTGGCTATGGCTGGCTATGGACATGTCCATCCGTGTCGTCGGCATCACCATCTGCTGCACCTTGAAAGAGAAAGAGCGAGCGATTCGAAGGAAAATAGTAGAGTTAATATGCAGTGAAAAAACAAGTGGAGACTGATCCCAACGAAACAAGACGGGCAGGCAGGCACACACACGCACCACACAGCATCGGACACGTAACCTTGCAAGCTGTCGATAATGCTGTGCTTTGTATAGAACATGATAAGGTGAGGTGGATGATATTGTTTGTTTGTTTAGAAGCGGGTCTGTCGTCTTTTGGAGACGTTGTGAACACAGCTCTGACATCCGCAGAACACAAGGAACAAGGCGTAGATTCCAGCAGCCAAATAGCAGGCCCGGCCGACGGCTTTGGGATGTTCTGGGTCATGAATCGAGCCGGTAAATTCTTCGACCTCGGCATTAAACATGGCGCCCATGACCAGCTACATTTGCATGAACATTGAGGTTTGGTTAATAAGGTGCTGTTAAAGACAGGAATGTGGGGTGCGCTGCATACGGGTAGTTATTTCTGAAGGACTAAGTTTTACTAGTAGGCCAGTTTCAACTTGCATACTAATCACCATATATTTTCATCGATAATAGTAGCTTAGCCCTTCAAAAACAATCACTCATAGTGGAGTTGCATATGCTGCTTACCAGAATGACAATACCAAAGACTGAAAACACTTGACAGCAGACAGCGCAACCAGGAGAGACCAATGCTAAACCCATTTTGAGAATTGAAGTAATTTATCAGGTAGGATGGTAATTAAATGCTGCAAAGTAAGGGATATATCTAATAACTATAGGCTATTGACCAATCCAAAGAGGAAGAATCACTATGCGGAAAGAGGATTTGCGAAATTTAAAGAAAATGAGAGGTTTAGGCCGTATAAAAAGGTAAATTACAAAGACAGAGAGACAAAAGTGGAAATAAAACAAAGCATGGAAACCATCACATAAACAAGAACGCATAGTGCTTTGTGTCGGGTTTGCGTGTATAAACAAAATAATGGCTTTGTGCTTGGCAGCCTGGCTGTGTTTGTTACTTGGTTGATTTTGATTGCCCTTGTATTATTTATTTGCCAGAGTCCAATTTTAGCAATGATTACAGCCGGGGCTCTTTAGCTTTGTTTTGAGCTACAGACCAGGCCCTGATTATGATACCCTATTTATTTATAATAAGAAGCTTCTACGTGAGCTACAGACCAGGCCCAAGTTGAACAACAAGGCTGTCCTCCCATATCACAGAAACACATAAGGCCCAAAGTTAAAAATGCCTATATCGCCATCACATACGCCGCTAACCAATTGTATCTACTATGGTTTAATACAAATACTTCTTCTTAGAAAAAGGCATGTACCAGCTGCAAGAGGCGTCTCCACCAACTTCTTTAGCATCGGACATAATACTTTTTTGCAAGCTTTATCAAATAAGGTTCAAATCCTAAGCTCAACCTCAATAACAGCATAGCTGCCAACTCTTTGCGATCTCATCAATGCTTGACTACTCACCTGCGGCCTTGCTAATCAAATTATGAAAATATCAATTAAAAGCTCACGAGAACACAGACACAAAATAAAAATCCAAACAAGCTCGCTCACCCCCCTGGCCCACCTTGTTTTTATTTATATTTTTTCATAGGTCTGCTGCGATACAATTTCTTCTTTTGTTTTAGCAGCAAAAGATAGAAACAACTAACTCCAGAGAGCGAGATATGGCCGTGCAAAGGACAACCGGGCGCCATACCGCTGGTGCCGCGCCAGTTCCAAGCACCCCAGCCCGTGTAGCTAAACAAATGATTTCTCGCAGTCAAAAAACACCATATTCAAGGCCCAATCCAAAGTCCAAAAAATCTGGAAACCAAATCTCGGATGGGCCAGCATTTATTAGCCTGGCAAAGACCACTCCATTGTCTCACACAGGAAATGCTAATAGCGGTGGTTTGTTTGGATTCCTCAGCGAAGCAGCATCCAAATTCTTTCACAATTTTGGTAGAGCTGGACCAGGCAGCGACCCCTTCCAGGTTCCATGGAAAGCCGAAGAAAACGAAATTAGAGAACTTAGAAAGGAACTTAATAAAGAGAAGGCAAAGGCTGAAAAGGCCCAAGCAAGAATAGACGCTTCCCTTCGTGCCACCACCAACACTCAAGCCCAGCCAGAAAAAGATAATAACGATACGCAGCCCAAGGTTATCAGCGATCAGAAGGAAGATAATAGTGCCGATAAAGCCAATGGAAACGACGACGCAGAGGAAGTCGAAATGGAAGAAGATAATAATACCAACATGATGGACCAGGATGAAATCGATGAAGGCGGCCAGGCTGCAAACACTAGTAATGATGAAAATGTCGCTGGCCAAGATCAAAAGGAGGCTCAGAAGGCTGTTTCGACCCCAAAGAAAGGCACAGAGCCTCAAAATGCGTCCGCCCATGTTGCTGATGGTGCTTCGGATGATGATCATGAGACTGCAGCTCCCATAAAAAGCGCAAATGCATCCCCATCTGTGTTTGAGATCGCTCTCAAATCTCGTGCCAAGTTCGGCCTTTCGCCAAAGTCGACCGTCAAGCTGACTCCAAAAACCCCGACTTCCCAACCAGGATCCGTATCAAAATCCAATGTCAGACAACATCGTTGGTTCTGGGAATCGCAAGCTGCTGCTGCTGCTGCTGCTGCTGCCGCCGGCGAAAGCACTTCTTCGCCCACATCAGAGTCAAAATTAAGATCCTTGGGAAAGGAAAAAGACAAGAGCAACCAGCAGGACTCTGGATCATTTCCTGACCTCGGACCCTCGCCTGTAATCGATCAGGGCGAAGAAACCGAAAATGATGCCGAGCGGCCCACCAGCACTAACCAATCGCAGCAAAAGCCACCTCTTCCCTCAAAGTCCTTGAGTAGCTTGTCGATGCGTGTTCCTCATGTGCCCGCCACATTTGCCGACCTTGTTAGCAAAGCAACCACCTCCCAGGGTAAAAGAAGACGCATCCCATCCCAGCCAGCTTCAGCAGCCACGCCAGCAAACAAGGGAGGAAGTTTTAGTAATGGCAGCGATGCTCTTGGGCCCGATCCTCGGCATTCAATATCGTCCCTAAGTGCTGGTAGCGAGCCCTCCCCCACAGCCAAGCGACTCTTATCACATGCCATGTTCACGCCATCGCAGCCTTTGCGGATATCCTCTGAGCCGGGCACTAATGGTGGTGGCGCATCAGCCCGAAACAGATCAGCCTCAGCACTCATGACTGCCGCATTGCGCAGACGCAAACGAAGAGCATCGACTGCCTACTACGGAACTGGATATACTTCACGCAGCGCACCCTATCGAAGCTCGACAATTTCATCATCCTCGCTTAGACCAACCTTGAGCGAATCGAACACTGGATCTCACCACTCGGTACCAGCAGTCGCAGCGGCCCATATCGACGTGGAAGACAATGCTGAAAGCAGCATAACTGCAAGGAAGATCCTTGATATTATAAGCGAGCTTCCGCCCGTTGGCAGCGCTGCCAGCAGTAGTCAAAGAACACCGGCAAAGTCTGTTGTAAATCCCTACGAGCTTTCTAGTCCTTACAAAGTCAAGCTAGGATCTCAGCCCACCCCACAAAAACAACTGCCCAGAAATAAAAGAATATCAATGGTATTTGCCGACGATAACACCGACAGCCCATCTGGTGGCAGCAGTAGTGAGAGCTATAAAAAGAGACGCAATACCACGGTTTTGTCTATGCTTGAGCGTACAGCACCCAGGGAAATCAAGTCGAAGCAAAAGCCCAAGGCCGATTCTCAGAGTACTGGATCCGCTGCACCCAAACAACCAGCCAGCAAAAAGCACGTCACACCGGCCCATGTCCTCTTGTTTGCTGCCAAAAAACAAGCATCTGGATCATTTGACAATAACACTAATGATGGTGTAGAAAAGCCAAACACCAGCATGGCCATTTCTAAGGACCTTCCACCGTGGGCTCAACCTAAATCCAGCACAATCGAAGAAGCTAAAATATCTTCGACTAATAGCAATAACGGCAGCGGATCCCTGTTTGGAGGATCATTTTCATTTGGATCCTCCTCCTCTACCACGGCCACTGCTGCTGCTACTGCTGCTTCGACTGGTGGTAGTGGTGTATCACTTAATGAAAAGCAAAAGGAATCGATTTTCACAAACTCAAAGACAACTACTACTAACGAAAGCACCTCGTCCAAACCATTCTCATTTTCTCAAACATCCGTTTCCTCCAATAAAACTGAAGATGATGCCGCTGCGCCCCCTATTTCATCATCTATCTTTAAACTTACCACGCAGCCCACTAACATATCTACCCCATCATCTTCAGCAAAGACCATACCTCTAATGTCAACTACCTCTGAGCTAGCAGCGCCCCCTACAACATCCGAAACTACTAATATCACCAACAGTGCGGTAACGGCCTCATCTCTCAAGGATCTCGTTTCGAAAATGCCATCCTCAGAACTGCCAGTATTCAGATTCAAGACCCCCACCAAATCAAAGGCTGTATCACAGATCGATGTACTTGGAGGCACTAACATGTCGATCGATGTATCAAAACTCCCTTCATTTACATTTGGTGGATCCAAGATTCAGTCGTCATCATCTGTAGAAGAAGAAAAATCCAAAGCCAAAGAATCTATGGGTGGCTCGTCTCCAGGATTTTCTTTTGCCAACTCACCACTTGCCAGCATGTTGGCACTAAAGCCAGGTCAATGGAAGTGCAAGTTATGTGATTCACCCAACCCGCCAGAAGCGACTGCCAAATGCACTGTTTGTGAAGAGCCAAAGCCCGGATCCAAGTCTGAGTCCTCTACCACAACCACGGCACAAACTTCAGCTACCAAATCTGGGAGTGGAAATGCCTCTACTACCTCTTCTGGCTTTACATTTGCCAATTCACCTCTTGCCAATATGCTTGCACTAAAGCCAGGCCAATGGAAGTGTAAACTGTGTGATTCGCCTAACCCTCCAGAAGCAACAGTAAAATGCAATGTATGCGAAGAGCCAAAACCTGGTGCCACTACTACATCAGCAGGATTTGGAACAGCCCCACCGTCCTCATTTGGAAGCACCGCTGGTGGTGGGTTCGGAGGCGCTGGAGGGTTTAAGCCGACAGTATCCATACCCGTCGATAGCACCAAGGGAGCCAATTCTACTACAACCACGCCAAGTTCTCTATTTGGCAGCGGCGGTAGCGGAGGATTCAAACCAACTTTTGGTAGCGGCTCTTCTTCATTGCTTTTCAGCAATAATGGTAACTCGAGTTCTGGCTTTAACTTTGGTGGTGGTGGTGGTGGTGGCAACAGTAATAATTCATAACTATATAATTATTTTCACGTTGTCATAAATACGTTTCTTAAATTACACAAATGGATCATAATTTTTGAAGGGTATCTTTTGGTGACCAGCGATTATGACCTAAATTACACGATGGCTTTGTCTAAACCTATATTTCCATTTTTAGTTGCTGATTATATTATATATTTTTTCCTATTACAACTACAGATACCACATTAACCATTTTAAATCTTTTTTGTAATGCATTTTATATGTGCTGTGTGTTTGTGTGTGTGTCTCTGTTCCATAAGATTATATGATAATAACAATGATATTATAATGGGATTTTAAAGTCACATACATTGTGTTTTCTGTATTGGTACCGAATAGATGGGCAGATATAAGCCTCTCAATGTGCGCCTCATACCTCCCTTTCCTCAGCCAACAAACTAGCCATGATGCGAGACATTGAGAAATTTAGTCGATTGCTTCTGTGTCTGCATTTGGCACAATGCCAAAATGGGCGGCAGCAGCAACAGCAGCACTATTACCTAAAACAGACACAATAATCATCAATTCAATATATGCAGACTCTGTGCCACAGAGCATTATCTTGTCTTCGAGCTATTAAAAGTTTATCAATTAGTATTGAATCGAACTGAATTGGATTGAATAAGTCGTCGTTGACACTGGATAATAATAATGATGATGAAGTATAAGATTTGATGTTTCAAGGAATTTTCTTTTTAGAATTTACTAAATCGAGGCCACCACAACAATTGCGCTACCCTTTATAACACTCTTACCAAAGACATATGTATGTTTATATTATTGTGACAATTATGGACAGGGCTCTTGTACCAAAAAAGACTAGCCGGACCAAGCGACCAGGCTACAAAATAGAGAGAGAGAGAGAGACATTGTGGCCGGATTTGTACATGCTTATGTGGTAGAGACCAAAGCCTCCCTAATTTCTATCCCATTAGATATATGCTATATTAGATAAAAGTGCAAGCACTTGTTCTATAAACAGATATTACTGACTTGTCTGTTGGCAGTGAAACTGAAATGGCATATTATTACAGAATAATCTATTATTAACATCAATAACGAAATAGATTTGTCTAACTTTACCATTAGATTAGTAGCTACACAATACTAGAGCAACGGACTTTTTGGAGACTCATGGGAACATATGGGCAATAATTTTTGAAGGGCGAATGATTAAAGGAGCAATCACAGTTGATTATCAAACATTCGCCCTTCAAAAATAGTCTCTCGTATTCTCACACTCTTTGTTTTGAATACGGATACAGCCAACCACAGCATAGTCCTATAAAAACCAATTGTAAGGAAACTGTTAAATACAACTGTAATATTAGTAGTAGAAATTTAAATAGCTATTATAAAATAAATCGCCAAACTATTTTCTATCAATAACAACCCCCTGACTAGCTATAGCTTCTTGGGATATCATTTCTTTGATATTAAAAAATATTCTATTTAAATATACACATGTATGTGTAAATATCTTTTTTATATTCTAACCCCAAATCCTACATCATTACTAATCTCTGCTATTGTCTTTATTGTTATTGTAAAAATCTTAATAATTTCATAAGCAGCAACAACAACACCACAATCTTATATTTGGAATTATACATATGCTTCTATACGTATGGCAAACACATAAATAAATCCATGTTTTGATGTTATGTAATTTTACAAATAGTTTAAAATTATCTCCCAAAACTTTCTATTATGTACACTGTAGCAGGATTCCCATCAATAGTAGTAGTAATAGTAGTAGAAGAAGAAGGTTTATTTTTATTTTTATTTTTGTTGCGTTTGTTAAGAAAAGATCACCAAGAGAAGGATTCTTTAAAAACAATAATAATGAAGTCACAACAACAAAACAAAATATACCAATATTGCAATGTTTTGTTTATATTTATAAAACATCAGCCTTCAGTGTATATATATATATATATATATATAGTTGTTTAAAAGTGATAAAAATAACAAAGTTAAATATAGAACAGAAACCAAGTTGTTGGGGCCACCACCACAACTACCAACCTACTATTACCATTACTATTGTTATTATTGTTTGTTCTGGTGAATAAAAGACATGGACTGTGTGCCTGTGTTCTATATTTAACTTGATCTAAAAATAACTACATATATATACCCAGTCTAATCAAATAGTTCTTAAAACAGGAAAACACCGATAATCCAGCTGGCCACAGTCTATGTGTATTTATGTAGAAATATTTCTCACGCAGGAGTAAATAGCCTGCATAATATTTGCACGTATGATATATTTACATGCTAGCAATAAAGGTAAAAGTTTCAATATACAAATGGTCGAAGTTTACAGAGCTTTGGGCAAAATGTGTGGCCCCCCCCCCCCCAGGAGTAGTTGCTAATGAAATGGCTGGTGATTAGCCAAAAATATGAGGAGGACCCATTTCTATTTACCATACATTTAATTCCAACTGAAATCTAACCAAATGGTTGGTCCTAAAGCTGGCATTGGATTGACTGTTCCTTGTATATAAGAGAGAAGAGACTTTTGCCAAGTCAATTAGATCAATTTAAACCTGCTGCTTTATAATATCCAGTCTAATTAATACTATTCGGACATCAGTGCTTACGTGTATTTGGGATCATTCAAGTTTGGTGGTTATAGATTTGTAAGCCAGCTATACTATACTATACTATACTACTACATTAGTCCGCCAAGACTGTTATATAGATATATTCAATTAACCAAAAAAGCCATTGCCATAGCAGCTCAGTAGCACTACTAATACTTGTACAAAAACAAAAATAAGTAGAGCAAAGACAATGCAAAATAAAGACCAGATTCACAATAGTTGGCTATTGCAAAATAGAGTTACACATCACTACTCTTTCTACTGGCAAACTTGTATCAGCTAATAAAAACCATGATGGTCATATTAAAATCGGCGGCAGAAACAGCAAAAGTAGCTGCTATAGAAACAGGTTAGAAACGTTACTATGTCTCCTGCTGGCGCTATGAAGGAGAGATAAGAAGGTGTAACACAGAGCAGCGTATAACATAGGCCAACTAATTCGAATCTCCTGCCCAGAGCTGCATCTGCATGACGACCACTACATGAGCTACAGTCGGGAGAGAGAGAGACAGACAGACAGACAGACAGAATGATAGCTGCATATATTTTTCTTATCTAAGTTTGTGCTGTATATTTATTATAGTAAAATAAGTAGAGAGATTGTGAAATTGTCCACAATAATTTGAAAGCATTTACTTTGTGCTGCTGCTGTGATTGTTGCACAAATGGATTTGCTCGGTCTCCAACTCACTACCACCTCCCCCCCCTCTCTGCTGTTGTATAGAAAAGGGTGGGAGAGAGAGGATTTTCTTTTTTAATGGACTTTGCAACACCAACCAAGTAAGCGGCAGCATCAGCACCGCCCCACTATGAAGACGCAAGGATGTTAGCCAAAGCTAGGACAAAAATAAAGATACCACACACCAAGCCCAGTAGAGCATATGTACGTGTGTCTATCATGTAAACACAGGCTGTGGGATATTTTCCCGTTTACAATGACTGATAGTGAACTCAAAGGCTGCCATATCATTCCCCATCATCATCATCATCATCATCCTCATAGTCGCTACGACTATTATCGTTTCTAATCGGCAATCTTTGTTTTCTTTTCTTGTTAGCCAGTCTACGAGAGATTACGATGTTGGGCTGGGGTCTTTTTTAGCAGAGCGTTACTATGAATGAAGCAATTGCGCCACCACCCAAGCTCAGCTCTAATGGCAGCAGCCAGAAGAGTCTGATGTAGCACCACCCTCCTTGTGAACTAATAATGGGCTGAAGTGGTTTCAAATTTGCTAATATAGTCAAATATAGAAGCCGGTGCAGTAGCCAGCCAGCCAGCTAGTTTAGGTACAGGACTTTCTACTAAAATTGGAATATTTGATTTATAGGGAAAGTAGCAGAGCGGCCTTTGCCTCAATTATTCTAATTATAGAGATAAATGTCAGATGGCTGAAGAAACCATTTTTGTTCTTGCTTACTTACTTGGCTGGCTGGCTGGCTGATTGCATGCATCTACAGGATATGGCTTATAGGCTGTTCGGTCGCAACCAGAAATATAATCGCCATGTCCAAAAATAACCACACCATCTTCTTTAGCCAAACGTGGAAAGTGTGCTTGAAACAGCCTTTGCCACTTTACCCTCTGCCTCTGGGGTTGGGTTTCTCAACTAGCCATTCACATACAAAGGATGGGCATGGGCAATAAGTAATTCCACCCACATGCCATGCCTGCCTATCCAGTAGGATGCTAGAGAGAAAACCACAGCTCCTTCTTGCGAGATTGTCTTTTTGCGTCGATACTCGCGATGAATCGGTGAGTGGCATGGGCTTCCAGCCATGCTCAGGAGGAGCCAGAGGATCGACCACCACCGTTCCAATGCAGCACCCACCACCATAGCTGCTACCAAGGTATTCAAGACTGCTGCAGCAGAAAAAGAGATAACTGCAAGCCAAACGCTGCTTTTCCTATGTGTTTTGTCAATGCTGCTGCAGGTTTACAAACAATACATGCAAAATGGCAGGGAGATATGTGTGGTCTCTGCATTGGTGGCATAGGCTAAAACAAGGCGTGTAGCAGAACAGCAGCAGCCAACAGCAAGCCATTGCCGCCAATTAGCTAACCATTGGGACATCTCTCACTGGGCATGTTGGTGGGACAAAAGAAGGAGTGCTCGCTAAGCAGCAATAAACATCGGACAACGATTCAGGTAGGAAAGCCTGTTTGTTCGGTCAAACTAGGAGGCAATCCCAAAGACCGTTTCACCAGAGGTGCTGGCGATGGCGGGGGCTGTACTGTACGTTCACATGTTTGTTGGCGGCAGCAGCAGCAGCGGTTATAGAGAGTGAGCAGAGATCTGAAAAACACTGCTGTGCGCTCTTTGATGGCCATTTGCTAATTTCAAGCACAGCTACTAACAATGATGTGTACATATATGTGCGTGCGGGCTGATATGGGGCGGGACCACAAAAGAAAGTGCGAGAGCGCGTTCTTACACGCACACAGACGAAGCAAGGCCTTGCTGCAAACCACCAGCCCGACTTCTGTGATATCCGTGGGCCAGGGGGCTGGGGCAGCATAAACACACAGTTTTACGATACGCGATGACTGTCAGTCTGTCAGTCCACCGCCAGTCCGCCCTCGTCCTGGTCGCGGTGGTCTTTCAGGCGTTGCCACAGCCCAAACACACACGCTCACTCACAAAGCCAGCCCACTGCTCGCACACACTCAGACTGCAGACGGCAGCAGCGAGGGGAAACGACGATTGTCTATTGAAATAATGCAAGACCCTGTATTCAAAACCCTCACCCAAACTGGTTTTCAATATGTGCCATTGTCATTGGATCTTTTTAGCTGTGGTGTTATTTATATATGGATTTTCTTTCTTATTCAATGTATAGAATAACCTTCTAAACTTGTTCACCGCCCACTCTTTCTTTTCTCGCCATTATGGCTCTATTGAACCGGTTCTGCCGCGCCCTCTCCCTCACTGGCCATTGCACTATACACCTTGCTCTTGCCTTTTCTTTCTTTCTACCAAAATAGAGCTGTGCTATTTTTGCAACCACGCCCCCTCCCCTTGGCAGGATTTTCTTTCGCCACCACCCAAGCAAGCGTCTGTGTGCGATGAGCGATGCTTGGTTGGCTTGCCATACTCTATTTGAAACTACGGCTGCAGCTTGCCAGCCTGCAAGTCCTTGTGCGGCACGGCCATGAGATGCCCCTCCTGGTAGCTTCTCAGCCATCCCTCTCTTTCCATGCTTCATTGATTCTGCTGGTGCTGCTGTTACTACCAGTCAGCCAAATCTCTCTTGCTCCTCCCCCTCACTGCCTCATGCACATGCGTTTGTGTCTTAGTATCCAACAGGAGACATATTTTTTACTTCTTGTTCATTTTCCTATTTTTATTCTCTAGAGGAATCATTATACCACTATAGACACACAGTCTCTCACTGACTGCCCATCTTTATCTTTTTTATTTTATTACCATACCACAACCCAAATCAAGAAGAACCCCAAGGCTCAGAGGGCGTGCGAGAGTGCCTGTGTATGACAGACACTGGAGTGATTGCTGAGCGTTTAGTTGGTTGATGTTGCAGGAGGTGCCCGAGGATTCAAATACTATTTAAACACCGTCACCGACCCCCTCTCTCGAATTTTCTATATTCTTTGTCAGACTCATCATCATCATCATCATCGTCATCGTCATCATCATACCTACCAATTTGTCCCCTCTCTTTATTATCCTGTTAATAGTATAGCACGCCGGCTAATTCCCTTCTATCCACATTTTATCTGTCTGTTAGCTTGTGCCCATAGCAGTAGCAGTACCGGCGTCTATAGCCTTCCTATTCATCAATTGGCCTACTATTGCCGTTAGCGCCAGTGCGATCCAAGCCCACTCCTTTGTGTCTATCCCAACTTCGACCGCCACACTGCTGATAACGCTGATTTTCACGGCACCATCAACGATAGTATTTCTTTCAACACCACAAAATTACTCGACTGCTCTTCACAATAGTAGTAGCAACAACAATAACACAAGATCGCCAACAAAAATAATATAGGCAGTAGCTCGCCGTTTCATCATCACCAGCCCTTGTCCTCGGCATCATCATCATCGCCATCATCATCGCCACACCAGTTGCATACCGAAAACCGCCGTAATCGCTGCCGATCTCTTCCTAATCTTCCTTCAACTGCAACCAGTACCGATTCAGACTCGTCTGCGCCACCACCATCCGCGTCCCACCAGACTGCCACCACTAATATTGGGAACAATAGCCAAGCCACATTATCAAATCAGCACCCACTGCCGCCATCCTCAATATCTCATCTAAGCCTCCCGAACATCATGATGCTTAGCACTGAAGCCGAGGCGTTCGATTTCTCATCTCAACGCGAAGTCGACATGATCCAGTCCCAAGCCTATGAATTACAATCCGTATTGGAAGATACCCTAAGAGACGCCCAAACGTTAGTCAGCGATGCCCAGGCTATGGTCCATGACGATGTAGTCGATGAGCACGAAAGGCTGGCCAGTATGCTGGAGTCGGTCAGGAGCTCAGTTAATGACTATTCGGCTCAGTTGGAAAATATTGAGCAGGGCACTTCTACGGTCCAAACCGATGCTCGGGCAATTATTGACCAGGTGTTGAGTTTTTGTGACGCTATTGATCAAACTCTCGAGCAGGTGAATGCTTATTTATAGTAGTGGGCGGAAGTGGCGGAGATATCTTTCGGCCGAAAAGAAGAAGAATAAGAAGGAGTGGTGGTTGATATAATGAAAAGAATGACAACAGTTGTAGCAACAACAAGTATAGTAGCCAATATGGATATGAGGCTATGCCAATGTGTAGATGGCGGTGAAGGTTATTTATGAAGAATGGCCTCTTTGGAGCTATTACAAAAATGATCTAATTGTCAAGGCTGCCACCACCACCACCACCGCCACCACCATAGCTAATAATAATCAACTCTCTGTCAATTTGTCTATAATCTCTCTCTCTCTCTCTTTTTCTCGTTCAAAATTACTACTAATCCTAAGCGATCGAGTGAGTGCTCATCAGACAATCAAAAATCTTTTGGATAATTTCCAGTACATATTCCACACACACATTTACAATTTATTTCCTCACTGACTCACTTACTCACTCACTCTCGTATATTTTTTGCATCTCTTTTATTCACTACAAAATTTCCCATACACTCACACTTTAAGAAATATTTCTCTGTTTTTGGTTTTTTTTCTACATAGTTTTTACAAACAATTTACTTAATATTTATTTACGAGCAGTAGTCACTTTTTTAATCTTTTTTAAATTTGTTTTACATATACATATACATATACATATACATACACACACACACTGAATAAGCTGTGATCCATTTATAAATTATTTTTTCATTTAAATTTAGTAGCCAAAGAAGATAAATAAATTAAATGTAAAAAATAAATCTCATATATACTACTATATACCATCAGTCTTAAAAAAGAGAACCCAAATCAAAAATAAATAATTATATTAATAATAATGAAATTGTATTAATAAGAGAAATTAATAAACTATAGAGCGCCACATTCCTTTTCAAGATCCTCAGGAACAAATTTATTTATATGCTTCAAATACTTGTTAACATCGCATCCATTAAGATCACACCACTGATTGCCTGGCTTCAAAGTAAGGACCTGGCCATTATAGATGGCACGAACAACAAAGTCGCCAGACTGCTTTCTCCACAACTCAATAAGCATGTTGCTCGAATATGGTGGCCAGGCCATGTTCTTGTCATCAGCCTTCAGCATACCCAAGACAGAACTAACAGTATCGTCATGGGCACTATACATTGAGAACTTGTGGCCACGAGAGCGAAGACGGCAGTGCTGGCCGGCAGGTGCGGTAGAATTTCCTGGTGACGTAGTAAGTGAAGAAACCACAGACTCAAGCTCGGTCATTAAATCGTTAAAGAAAGAACCAGCCGCCAATCTGAGATACGCCTCTGCATGCTCACCATCACGCTTCATGTGGAAAATGTTGTAAGACGAGTTGATTACGGCCTTTTCAGCATCCTCAGGTGTAGCACACAACATCCCACCGTCCTTTTCGGCCAAATCGCGTTTGCCAGTCTTGGGGTTGGCTTTGCAGGGAAGTGCCTTTTTGTGGCATTTTCTGGTCTGCATAATATCCAACCAGTGGTGCCACGATTTAATTTCTGGGTACAGGTGAGATTCTTCGGTACCAGTGAATTGACGTAGTCTCTTTTCAAAAGGCTGTTGAGATTTCGTAAACTTCCTCCACACGGTTTCATTATAGAGCTTACCAATCAATTTTCGGATGGGAGGACAGACGGGAAGGTTGGGGTACATGGTCTCAATGTATTCGGGGTTGGTGTTGAGTGGCAAGTACGTGTTGGGTGGCCAATGCCCAGCAGGATATAAGCCAGATATTAGGGATTGGGCGGAGTTCTTGGTACGCCACACATGGGTTGAACGCAAGTGGATGCTTCCAGTTTGGTAGTTGGGGGCCAAGAATTTGAGGTTGTCGACATAGATCGAACGGATGCTCTTGCCTAGACGCACTTGCATTTCCTTGCCCTTATCTGTCAGTTGGCCGGGGACACAGTTTCCTTTATACATGGCATGGGCGAAGGAGCGAGGCCCACTGGGCATGTTGATACGTTGTTGAAGAGAGACGCCATAGTTTCGGGGCAAGTGGTGGTGCTCGTTGGCTTCACTGTAGATGTTGGTGTCGAGGTTGTGGTTGCAGACATTCCACTCGTGCTCTTCCTTAGGCATCATCGTGATGGCGGTTCTGTCACCGTGGCGGAAAATCATTTGGACAAATTTGAGGTCGGCTTTGGGGACGGGTTTATATTCGGAGGGAACTGGGAAAGGGGCTTCACAGTAATCGTAGCCTGCTGGATGGACAAAGTCCCATGGTTTTGCAGCAGGAGTGGTGGCAGCGGGGACTTCTTGGGCATCTCCAGAAGAGTTGTTGGGCGCAGCATCAGCATCAATGTTGACGTTGGCCAATGCGACCAGGTACAAGACCCAAACTTTAGCAGAACGACACTTCATTGTGAGACTATAGTGAAGGAATGTGAGGGCTATGATCTTGTGGAAGGGGAGAGGGTGAGGATGAGGAGGAGGAGGAGGAGGAGGAGGAGTTAAAGGTCGACAAATAAATAGCTACAACCTGCTGAGAAACATTTGAAGGGCCTTGATTGTTCCTTTTTATAGACAAACATCCACATCTGTCTTCTTGGATAAGATCAATAGGGCCTTTTCTCCCGTATTACCGGCCTAGCATCTCAGGTACATTTACCATATACACCTCTACTTCAAGAGAATGGAAGGACTTGGAGTCATACCATTGTTGCGGCAAATGAATGGCATATAGAATCTGAACATCTGGCTCTGGCCATTCAGGATTTGGATACAGAGTGCGTGCTCTAACCGATAATGCAGGAACACAACAATTACTATACCAGCTAAGCATACGGAGTCTTTTCCATTAAAAGGAAGCAGATTGATACCCTCATACATTCCCTGCAAATCGGCTCGTAACCCATACGCTTTGGCTGGAGTCTGGCAGATTATTGGCTATTATCCAGGGTATTCTTCTGGTACACCTTCAAAGGTGATTCTGCCATATATAAACAGAACGAGATTTACAATGTCAGATAGTCCAGCCGCATTTCGTTGCTCCTGGATCATCAAACCACTCAGAAGTCTGATCCCGACCTCATGGGTTATTCGTATATGAAATTTGCATTTGCCACTCCCATGATACCAAAGCCGTGTATTATATTTGGGAGAGAGTAAGTCACGAACATGTTTAAAGACTCGTTCATGGTTTTGTTTAATCATTGGTTATTAGACAAGAAGAGGATTTACAATCCATCGATTATAAACAAAAAAGATAAGTATCAGCCAAATAACGATCCCAATTTGATGCAAACAGTATTTATATCTCTGTCCTGTTCAGGATAAATGCAAGTAAAGCTTCTGGTTTCATCATAGGGACACAGACAGGCGTGCGTGTAAGGATTAAAACGGGATCATAAACTATAATAGATGCAAATAGTTGAAAGTGTATGGGTAGTTATAATTGAAGAATGGCCATTTGCTAATAGACTGTAATTTGGGTCATAATCGTTGGTCACCAAAAGATACCCTTCAAAAATTATGATCCATATTGCGGATCAAGAGTAGTGGGTCTGCCATGCTCCACCTCGCATCCCTTTATCCGGTGACATGGAGATTGTCACTTTTTAGTATACAGCAAGAATCATTACTGGTTCTTTTTCTCTTCAAGTTCAATTTCTGGGGGCAACGTTTCGTTCTGAACCACGCCGTTTTCAGTAACTATAGCAGCAGTAGTAGCAACAATTGGTGGTTGAGCAAGGCCCGAATCGGCGGTACCATTGTTATCAACAAATCCATCAAGACTATCAGGAGATGCTTCCATCGGAGGCGGAGAGCTAGATTTCCTGCTACTACTGCTATTGGCAGTATCACTACGAGCACCACCAGTTGCTGCACTACGGAGGACATCGAGTGTCAAGGATCGGCCATTCCTTGACCTTCCGCCGCCGTTGTTATTGCCATTGCTGGAGGTAGGATTAACATTGGTAGTTGAAAACAGGTGCCTAATAGTAACAACAACCACAATGACAGACACCAAAACCAACTGAGCCAAATTCAATTGCTTTTCAAACAACAATTCCTGGGCCAAGAATTCCTGGCGCTGATGCAGAGCCTGGATTTCCGAATGAGTTCGTTGCTGATGATCCTCAATGTCGTACATTATGGCTCGCCACACTTCTTCGCTCATCCTGGTCAGCATTTTTATTTGCTTGGTTGTGGTTTCGTTGAGGTAGTGGACTGCATGCTGCATTTGGGCCATGTTGATGTTACCGATCTGCATTAACATTTCGTTGAATATGTGGTTTTGTTCTTCAATGTAATAGTAAACCAGGGTCGTGTTGCGCTCTAGTTGGCTTATTCTGCGCATTATTTGTTTGAAGATGCTTTCTTGACGGTTTGTTCGTGGTTGCTGTGGTGGTGGCGGTGGAGGAGGTGGGGGAGGAGGAGGATCTTGTTGGCCATGTTCATTGTATTCATTCTGAGCATTGGACACATTTTCAGCTGCTTGACCATCATCGTCATCACTATTCTCTCTTTTGGAAATAGCCTCGCCATCATCATCATCATCATCCTGGATTTGAGCCTCACCAACGTCATCTTGAGCATCCTCATCTTCATCATTATCCTCATCTTCATAATCATTATCATCATCCTCATCTCCATTCCCATTATCTTCAACCTGCTTAGTCTGTTCCTGGTTTCCACCACCCCCATCATACCAGGGCACTTTAATTCCTTCTGGAAACTTCAAGTCAAAGCTAAACAATGGAATGGGTGTAGCAGTAGGCCCAGCATCTCCATTTACTCTACCTCCAGCAGCTCCTGCACCACCACCATTGGCAATTCTAGCCAGTTCATTCATATGTTTCAAATACTCTTGAAGTGTCACAGTAGCAGCGCCTCTCCCCAACACTGTGCGTTGAGGTCCCAACGCCTTAACCGTGACCGTTGGTGGTTCTAGCAGCCCTTCGTCCGATTCCTTACGATACAATTCCATCTGTGTGATTCCAAACACCTGAAAAGTACTAACCGGACAATAATATTCATTGCCATAATGGGTCAAAAACTCGATTTTGACATATCTGGCCCAATCTCTTCCTCCGCCATCACTTGCACCGTTGTTATTATAACCTTCGCCATCTGGCCCTGTGGCTGTTACTGTTGAAACAAGAGGAGGTTTATCTTTATCAATAACAAAGTATTGAGTTTCTCTCGAATTCCTAGCCTGGAAATATCCCAACAAAGTCCACCCCTTTTCATACTCCTTCGACGCGGACGATGGGTAGCGATCACTAATGTAGATGGCAAAGTCACGGAACGTAGATGAAAAGAACTCGTAATTTCCAATAGCAAAGGAATCAATCAAGATATCTTCGCAGAGCTCGATTATTACGTATTTGGATTCGGCGCTGCATAGGTTTCGCATGTATACGTCTTTTTGGCGGGAATGAAGAATTGCGCCTGCGCCTTTGGCTTCTGGGTTGGTTTTTAGAACGGCAGCGGCGCAATCTGATGATGCAAAATTGAATCGGTCTTTGAATATGTTTTGGGGTTGCGATGATGGTGGTGGGGGAGAATTTGTAGGTTCTGATTTGAATGTGGTCGTTATTGTTGTTTTCTCTGGCGTTTCGCTATATAATCGATTTGAATTGAACATATATTTAATTAGTATAGTTGCCAACAGGTTAATGCACACTGTTTTAAACCAAATAATTTAATGTGTGTCGTTAAATTTGTGGTGCTTACTTTAATGTCTCTGTGTTTGTTGCCAATTTAGAAAAAGTAGCTTCGGATATCGTATTTCCGGAGTCTACACTTTGAGGATTGTCTCTGATATGATCTGATCCATTCGTTTCAGCAACAATAACAGTATCCTCATCAGAGTCTTTTAATAACGTCTCATTATATCCATTAGTACTATTGTTGATGTTGCTGCTACTGCCACTGCCACTATCGTCTGCCAATGTATATGCTGTCAATGATAGACCAAGGTGGATTATAAGCAATAGTCGGGTCAACCAACTTGCACAGAAGCTCTTTCCTAGTATCCTCATCCGCACTAGTCACCGATAGATTGGTATATGTATATGCTCGTTAGTCTAGCCGATAGAAATTCTAAATCCCCCCGAAATTCTACAGTTACTTTGTATATTAATTAAATATGTAGCATATACTATTAAGTTATTTATTATCATGTGCTTGGCTATTAATGCATAATGTGCCCAATAATGAGCCATTACGGGTTATGGGAGCAAACTATAAAAAGATTGAATTATTTACAAATCTTGTAGTATTCCAACAGTACTAAATGTATAATTATTTTTTGAAGGGTGAAAATTTACTAGTAAAACTAGACATCCATTTGGCTGTGATTGATTGCGCCTATAATCATTCGCCCTTCAAAAATTATTACCCAAATCGCAAAGAAAAAGAGACAAACCTGTCTATTCGAGCTTCGATACTTCTTGGTTAATAATATCGCCAATGATTCTAGGATTACTTGGTGGGTATGGCTTTAAATTCAAGTAATCCTTTTTTGCCACAACATTTTCCAATTCCCTACAACCAGCCACAATTCAAACACAAGGTTAATAACCCTAGAAATACACACAATCTGAAAACCAAAAAGCAGTTGGACTTTTTGGGCTTACTCTAATGTACAAGTAACCAAGTGTTGTTGGGCATGAAGTGCGCTTGCCAATTCTATTTGGTGATTATCCATCAGTTTGGCATTTGGGATGACTATCAGAGGTTTACTTAAACGCAATGACATTAAAATTGACCCCGATCCTGTATAAAATAGCACAATCATAATAAATGGATTAAAGCTTGTCTTTCTCTCATTTCATTGTAGAAAAAATACCCCCTCTCTCTCCAAATTAAAAGAAGGTTTGGTTACCTGCATGACTGATTATCAAGTCGGACTGTTTAACTATCGACTCAATATCATTAGTATATTCAAAACAGTCGTATTTTATGTAATCACCACTACCACGACCATCATCATCTTTTGAAAATAAGAATTTTGTTTTGTTTTGGATTTCTGTCTTGATGCCGACCGGAATAGCCCCATGCTGGACTGTAATACTATTGTAACCACTTTGTTTGGCAACCTGTGAAAATGACTTTGCAAGAATGGTTGAAACTAGCTTATCAAATGATGTTGATCCAACTGTGACCAATATTCTTGGACCATTGTCTTCCATTGTCTGATTTGGTTTAAAATAAGGGCGGCGGTGGTCAACTAATAACTGGGGATTACATAATTTACAATGACTGCTTAGCGAAGCTTGATGGTGATTATAACGACAGTAGTATTAATAATAAGATTATGGCATAATAATAAACAACAATAAACAGAAAAAAGTTGAAAAGGGAGTCCGTGCCAATTTTATCCAGACACACATACAATAATGAGGTGTGGAAAGGGGTTAGAATTCGTTCCAAGTCAGACTAGCTACAATCTTTTCATCCATTAGGACAATAATTTTTGAAGGGTAAATTTTGGGGACTGATGATTATAGGGGAAATCACAGTCAAATGGATGTCCAATTTTACTAGTAAACTTTCACCCTTCAAAAATTATCTCCCATTACACCAAACTAATCCCAAAAAGAAATGATTATTGATATTAATGCTAACACACAAAATCCATTTAGGGCTTTAGTGAGGTCGCCGTCCGCTTGGCTGTTCGTTTAAGTTTCCGCCATTCACCTGTAGAATAATTGACTTGGAATATGATCTGCTCAATAAGGACCTTGGAATCGTTGGTTGGATCGGGTCGAGTAACGCGATTAAGGACTATGTCACGAACAGGCTTTTGGTCGTTGCGGTGAGCTTCCACGTCTCTTCCACTAAGAAAATTGAGTATGATATGGGAATCGGCATAAGTCAGGGCATTAGAGTCTTTGAATATTTGCTCAACATCAGTGTTGGGAGGAAGATCAGGGTATTCGGGAAGGATGTCCTTGTAGCTAACCACAGCCTGCGGATCAGGTTTATTTTGAACTGCTGCTGCTGCGGCGGCTTCCTCTGTGACTGTAGGGCTTCCACTGTTCTTGCCAGATGAAGAAGATACTCTCCGTCTCTTATTGATTGGGTTATCGGGTTGTGAATCTTCGTCCGAATCGTTGACTGCAACAATATCTTTCTTTACAGAATGGTGGTCGTCATCTTGGTCATTTTCTGAATCTGTGGGCAAATAATCGCCATTTGAATCCTCGTCTTCCTCGCAAAAACTGCCAGCGCCGCTCCCATTTTTCTTTGTTGATCCTGAAGGGCGGCCTCTGGATCTTGTTGGCTTGTTTTTAACCCCACTTGCTTGTTGCTTTCTTTCGAGCTCTTCTTGCTTCTTGCGTTTTCGTTCTTCCTTTTCGGCCTGTTTTCTCTCCTTTTCTTCTTGCTTGGCTGCGGCCAATTCCAGCCGTCGCTTTTCGGCCTCGAGCTTTTTCTTTTGTTTTTTATACTCACGCTCTTCGGCCTCTTTTTGTTGTTTCTCCCTTTTTTCGCGCTCAATGTCCTGAATCACATTGGCACCTTCGTTGAAATCTACAAACATGATGCGGCCGTCGTTGGCTGGTTTATTGGTTTTGCGAGCTCCGCCGTCACCTGATGTTGGTGATCCAGGCTCGCCAGCTGGTGATAGCGATATTGGTTTTGTTCTCAGTGCACCTGGACGGCGTGTTTTTACCATTAGCGATGATCCAGCGGAAGCCGATGGGCGCATACCCGATGGCCTGCTAGACCGTAATCCCAACGCAGTGGCTGACGAGCCCGATCTGGCAAACGGCAAAGCAGGTGCAGAGGTCGGTGTGATGGATGGCATTTGGCCGTGTCCCGATGGGCGACGGGCTAGGGTTGGTGAGCGCAATAAAGAATGCCCTTTGGCACCCGAAGCAGCCGCTGTGTCAATGGCCCCCGGTCCGCCTGATGACTCCTTGGCAATTTTTTCGAGCTGATCCATCCGGGCTTTGTGGTCTAGGCGATGGTTCTTTCGAATGCGTAAAGTGGCGGGTTTGGTTGGAAGAAGCCTGTCGCAGGCCTCACGTTCAGCGAGCTTTGGATCCGACGTGTTGTTGTTGCTATTGCTATTACTATTGTTGCTGTTTGTAATGATGTGGCGACGGCTGTGGTATACCCCTTCCAAAAGCAGGCGGCGAACAGACCTGCTGGTGTATACGAGGAGTCTTGGCGTGAACTGTAACAGATGGCTGCCAGCAGTTGCAAGCTGGCCAATATGATCCACCAGCTGGTCCAAGGCCAGGGCGTCAGCAGAATTGCTAGTAAACTCATGAAAATCACCTAATTTTCCAGTTTTCTCCAAATCCATCGCCAAAGAACCTATAATTCTCACCCACTCAGTCTTTTTCACATCAGAAGAATGCTGCAGATTAGCCTCATTTTTAAGCAATTCTTTTAGCCTCTCCATGTTACTACTGGCTTCACTGCTCCCACCACCACCACCTTCAACATCCATTTTGTCTTCACTTTTAACACTGAGGGAAAAGGACGATGATGTTTGGAGCTGTAACTTGCGCTGACCCAAAACAAAAAGTGACATAATAACAACCAACTTAGTCTGAGCATCTAGCTGACCACTGGCCCATCTGTCCAAAATGGCCTTGAAACTTGAACTTTCCGATAGCTCACTAGCCATTATCTCTGACAACTTCCACCCGTTTTCTACATTTTGACTAGCACTGTTATTATCACCATTACCTCTCTCTTGATTATTAGAGGAAAGAGCAGTGCTGCCACCGCCAACTTTTGGCTTTTCAAAACCACCACTTACTGGCGATTTAGCAGATTTTGGGCTCTTGGGGTTTTTATGCGACCCTGTATCAAAAAAATGCAATTCTTTTTCGAAAAACACATCGTCATCAGACTCATCTTGCTGCTGTTGCTGCTGCTGCTGCCATCCTTGTTCGTTGTCGGAGTCGTCATCAATTGTAATGTGTCCACTACCGCTAACATGTCTCTTTTTCTGGTTCAACCCACCACTAGTGCCATGGCTTTTTATTATTCCTAGCTTATAAGGCGACTCTGGGTATATGATTTTGTTACGCTGCTTTCGTGTATTTTGGGGCTGCAATTTAATTGCTGAAATTTGCTGACTGATAGATTCGAGGTAGCGATCGATATTCTGAGTAAGTTTACGCTCCATTGATTGATTAGACGCGCGTATAATCACTATTTTGCTAAATTTTTCGTACTTGTAGTTTTGTGCTATTTACAGTTATAGTATTTAGGATAGGGGAGGAGGAAGTGCGGTACTTGTCGTTAATAGCAAGGGGCGTATATGTAAGTGCATGTATGTATCTATGTATATAAATGCGTAATAGAAAAAATAAGAACAAAAAGAAAAAATCTTTAAAATTGAAACCAAAGAGCGACAAAGACACCAAAGTTCCCCCTTTTATAGTTTTCTGAGCAATCAATGTCATATTTGCGGCCATTGTGTGTTCTAGGCAAAGCAATAATAATGCTGCGTTATTTAGCAACTGCTTGCCTGCCCCTTTCAAACACTAAACACTCATTATATGCGTTTGCTCGCTTTGCAGGCAAAAATGTCATTGTTCTGCATTCTGCTGCTAGTCAAGAAATTTAAAATTGTGTCATTAGCTCTGATCTTTTGTTCTGCCCAATCACCGACTCCCGTTTTCAATTTGTCCCAAATCAGTATCCCACGAAACGCCAGGGAGATGATGGGCGACAGCCAATCACGCAGTGCCAAATAAAGGTACTTTTTCAGGAGCGAAAATTTGCCCTGATAGGAATTGATCGCGGTGGATTAAATCAGGCGCTTTAACATGGAGCAGGCCTAAGTCACATACCCTATTGGGGGGTATATGAAAAGATACTAAGGGGGCAAGGAATTGAATCCTCCTCTCTTCTCAAACCCTCACATCCACAAAAGCATCCGCACTTTTATAGCTTTGCGCCGACTTTTGGTACGTATTCTAGCTACATCCATCCATCCATCTATCTGTCTATTTGTATCAAATTTAGAGGATGTATGCCTTTTTTGGGCTCAAGTAGTTTGAGTGTCGGTATTCGTATATAGATTCAGCTGCTGCAATGTGCTGATGGCAAAAACACATTTTGTTTTGAAACATTATCTAAACACTTCCACGTATAACCTCAGAAACAAAGCCCCGCTAACGCTTGTGGTTCCCCTATCGGGTATATCATTTTTGGCTTTTGTTTCTAGGTTGCAAATGTCCTTGCACCTGGATTGTGCTGGTTGTGTGGGATCCCCTTTGCGAATTGCTCTTGCCAAAGCTGCTTTGAGCAACACTCGTTTAGGGATATACTAATATACATTGCGCGTACATCTGTATAAGCCGATTTATTGGATCAGTCTGTATATATGTTCGCGCCATGTGTATTATTGGTTGTTTGAATCGTAAGACTTGAGAGCTTGATTATTGGCACACAAGTCCTCGCTATATCAATTTTGCTATTTGCTTAGCAAGGCTGATATAGCAGAACTCAATGCTTCAATGACCACCTGGTGGCTCTCTATATACTTGCGACACTCATTCTTGACCTCACATCCCTTTCTCAAGGCTCCTTAAAACTAACATTTTCTTCCTCTCCACAACCATAAATCATTATAGCTTGATAATTAACTAAAATGGTCCGTATCTCCGTCCTCAACGACTGCCTCAAGTCCATCTACAACGCTGAGAAGCGCGGTAAGCGCCAGGTCATCATCCGCCCCAGCTCCAAGGTCATCATCAAGTTCTTGTCTGTCATGCAGAAGCACGGATACATTGGTGAGTTCGAGATCATCGACGACCACCGCTCTGGCAAGATTGTCATCCAGCTCAATGGTCGCCTCAACAAGTGCGGTGTTGTCTCTCCCCGCTTCAACGTCAAGATTGCCGATATGGAGAACTGGGTCAACAACCTCCTTCCTTCCCGCCAGTTCGGTTTCCTTGTCCTCACCACCTCCAATGGTATCATGGACCACCAGGAAGCTCGTTCCAAGCACCTTGGTGGTAAGATCCTTGGCTACTTCTACTAGAGGATTTCTCTAACCCACTCTTGTCTTTAGGCATTCTTCTAGTCAAAGGTGTTTGTAGCGATAGCTTATTATATCTGCCCGTTGGTAGTATTCTAGCTTCTAATAAAAAGCTGTTTTCCACAACATTATTTTACACTCTGTATCATTAATATTATTATCAATAAATAGATTTTACCTCCAGTCGTTGGATAAAAAGTTGTGTTTAGAAATCTCGTGTGTTGACATTTTTGCTAAACAACTGTTTTGAAAAAATTTATTTTTCTTTTCACCACGAAAACTTGAATAATACCCATAATAACTTACAAGCCACTCTTTGCAACTCAGCTTTTCTTTTATACAATGTTATCTACATAAAAGTCGGCATTCACTTTAAAATACCTCACAAAAACACATAGACTATGACAAACCAAGACACCAAAACCCCAAACAATATTCAACGCCCAGATCGTCGGACGGCCACCCAAATCCGTCCACTATCTTGCAAACAGGGTTTTCTGACCCAAGTAGACGGATCAGCTCAATTCGCAGCCTCTAACCGATCGACAGTCATATGTGGAATATATGGCCCAACTGAAGTTAAGCCCCAAGACGAGATCTTGGACAAAGCCTTTATCGATGTCAAATATCGGCCTGATGTTGGAATTCCTGGCACCAAAGATACCCTATCAAAAGTTGTGCTTAGAGATACTTTTAAGCACATAATCATGAGGAGTTTGCATCCCAGAACCATGATTCAACTTAATTTCCAAGTCACACAATCCGATGGATCCGTAAGTACCCATACATAACTTTGAGTTTAACACAGTGTAATTGGTGTCATTCGTATTTAAATATTAATTTATTATTTGGCTTTGTGGGAACATGGATAGATTGAAGCTCTAGCTATAAATGCTGGTGTTATGGCGCTTATTGATGCTGGTGTTCCATTGAAATATACAATTGCAGCTGTTAGTTGTTGCATTGATGTGGATGGAAATGCTTTGTTGGATCCAACACAGGATGAAATGAATGTAAGTAGTAAACTATAAATATTGCTTTATCCTTTTCTTATCCGGGTTACTCTCTAATAACTATACTATGGCTATAACAATGATTTAAAAATAATGACAATAATAATAGGACGCTGTTTCGATCCATACATTTGCTTTCTCTAATATTGAAAGTGACAACAATACACCAATATACAGCAATTCTACTGGAAAATTTTCTCTCGAGGAGGTAAGTAGCTAAACTCCCCTCCCCCCAGATATAACCAAAGTTACTCATTCTAAAATTAAATCTCTAACGACCCTTCCAAATTTTGCAAACATTTAGTACAAGATGTGCTTTGAATTATGCAAAGTCGGCGCCAACAAAATCTTGGCGTTCATGAAAACTTGCATTGAAACCAAGATTTCTCAACTAAATCAGTCCTAATAATAAAATACAAAGAGTATAGCTACATTTACCAATAACCAAATTCCACTTTCTTTATCACTACCATTATTTTCATTCTCGTCAATTCTTCTCCTTCTCTAAAATAAACAGAAACCTGGTTTTGTTGCATCTCAAGCTATACATTATATTTATTGAGTAAAATTGTGAGTATTTTCTTTGAATCAAAGAATATCAAACCAAATAAGCGTCTGAAAAAAAATAAAAGATTCTGATAGTAAAATTGAGAAAGTTTGTGATCTTTCCCAAATTGTTCTCATATTTTCTAAAACTAATACTTTCAAATATATATACATATATAAACAAACATTTACTGGCTCAACCTTGTATTTCAACCCTACCCCCATTTTTCTTTTCTTTTTCTTTTTCAAAGTAGCTTTAACTTCGTATGTCTTCATCACCTGGTTCAGAAAGCAGCGATGATTCAATTGAAAGGCTGCTTCTTGAAAGGATCAGTGCTCGACGTAAAGCAAAAGCCAAAAAGAAAAAGAACAAGGAGCAGAAGGAGTCGAGGGCTGGTAGTAGTCATTCAGCTTCTGCCACCATATCACAAGCCTCTAAAAAAGGAAAATCTCCTTCAGGTTCTTCTTATTCTTTGGCTATGCAAAATCCCACAGGGAGTAATCATGAAGCTGAAGATATTATTGATATAACAGGCTTTGAAGTTGAACAACAACGAAGAATGTCTACTTTGTCTATCAGTACCACCAACAAGGCCACTCCTGCTCTTACTGATACAAATTCTATTCCAAAAAGACCAAAACTCAATCCTTATATCAGCGGTGGCAACGATGATGGAAGCTCTTCTTCATCATTGTCTGCCTTTGGCTTGAAAAGCATTTTGGAAAATTACATCAGAGAAATTGAAAAGGTTCAAACTGAACTAAACCATCATGGAATAAAAGACCTGCTAAACCATGAATTGCAAGGAACAATCATAGTCCGAACATATGAACTTGGGGTATCGCTGGGCTCTTTAAAATCCCAAATCCCAAGCCTCATAGTTCACTTAAGGAAATCACTGGTTTGTAAGCCAGTTTGTGTAAGTGATGGGCAACACCCAATATTTCTTGAGCTGGAATGTCTGTTTGGTTTCTTAAAATCCATGATCATTAAACTTTATCTTGAAATCTCGACCAGTATCAACTACATTGTTTTTGTACTTGGAGATTCAGTGACTCCAGTGAATTTTGAATTTCCTAACAATCAAACCAGCCAACCCCAACAACTACAGCAGCAGAATTCAAATCTGCGTTTACCGTTGATTGAATTTTTACATATTTATGAAGAAATCCATCAACTCTACTCAAACTATCACATGTGCTTTAGTCTATTATCCGATAGTCCTTTGCATTCTAAATGCACTAGTAGCCAAGCAGCATTAAGATGTGGGTTTGTCCTTATTAACCCAAAGCTCCAAATCATTGAACAACCTTCCTATCACCTCAGTCTCCTCCAAAACAACCCAACAACGGTCACTAGTTTTCAAGTTTTGGTTAACGGTTTAGAACTATTTGGAAATTCAATTACAATCAAAGCCAGATCCCAAATTGAAAATTATATTTTCCAGAAAGCGTTCTCAACAACCAACAACGAGCCACCACCGTTGTTTATAGATACAGATAAGTGGGAACAGCTAGTTTGTCCATGCTTTACTATGCATAAACCAGAACTCCAGGACCTATGGCAGCCCTACACTGCTGCTACCATGAAGAACTACAAGCATGTTTATTTGTGTAAAGCTGGGATTTTGTTAGACCCCATTCTAAAAAATGGATCTCTGTTTAGACAATTATTGTTTACAGGGACTTCAAGCTTTAACCATCATCTCAACGACCCCGTGAAATCTGTTTCCCAAACTATCCAAACGCATTTAACTATTGAAAATAAAATTCAATGTCTATTAAACTTGAATCTCAGGATTATAAATCAGGGTGAGCCTAACTTTGGTACTGGTGAGAAAGACGATAGGAGACTGTCAATGAATATTGCTTGGGATATTTGCGAAAATTTGAAAAGCTTGCAAAAAGATTATCCACATTTGGATTTTTGTGGGCTTTGTGGATTGGATTTTGTGTTTTCTAATTTGGTTACAACTTTTTGTAAAAGTACCAGTGATAACACTAATATTCCTACTTTGTAAATTTAACATTTTCTTTTATTCAATATCATACACCTAGTTTTATTTTTTATTTTTATTTTTTTTGTAAATTTTGTGTTATTGATTTGTTTCAATTATTATCAATAATAATGAAGCTGATCAACACTCAGTCTAGATTTACCAAATGAACAAAGGAAGGAAGGAAGGAAGGGATTTTTGGTGCTTCTATGTATTGATTTTTATACAATGAGGGATTTTCACAGAATTTTATAAATAATTTACTATTCACATGTCAAATTGTTAGGATCTACCTTCTTGTCAAGATGCTATCCTTACCATTTCCCTTATTTTATTACTTCAACTACTGCTGTTTGAAAACAAACCCTCCCCCCAGTGTAGGTTGAACACGACAATACGTGGTTCCATGTGACTTTCTATTGTCACTTCAATTACTATACCTAGACCCATACATACATCCATATTCAAGATTCTCAATTATTATTACTATTAGTTCAATACTTTAATCCAAGCAAACTTAAGATTGCGTGATATTCTGTCTCTGCATGATTAATCTTGCTAGTTTAAAAACTCCCCACCCATCCTTCTCCCTCTAAATAAACGGAATCCATCAATCTGAGGTTCTTTTTGTTACTCATTTTCATACTTTAGTGTCAACGTAGTAGTAGCGATATAGTCCTTTCAAACTTTTTAAACCCCACCCAGAACAACAAACTATTGATCCAACTTCCAAACAATCCACCACCAACTAATATTACATCTCTTTAGTTCTTTTAACACGACTATTCCTACAACAATACTGACCAAATGTCAATATTAAAGTCAGATTTTGGACCTATATCTATCCCAGACACAGACCTTCCATCTTTTATATTCCAGTCCATAGAAGATGCATGTCCAGATACCAATCTCACTGCACTAGTTGATGGTTCAAGCAGACAAAGTATCAGCTACAAACAACTCAAGACCCTGTCATTCCGATTTGCCTCACTATTACAGAACAAACTCAAGGTTCATCCAGGCGATGTTGTACTGATATTTGCACCCAACCATATACTTTATCCAGTCGTAGTGTTGGGCATCCATCTGGCCGGTGCAATTGCATCACCAACTAACCCAGGGTTTACCCAAAAAGAACTGACCCACCAAATAAAAGACTCCGAAGCAAAAGCCATTGTCACAATAAAAGCTTTATCCGATGATATTGTCAAGAAAGCTATTATAGGAACCAACATTAGTGAATCAAAACTCGTATTGCTTGACACCGAGCCCTCCTTATCAACTACCCCACACCCAACCACCACCACCACCACCGATGACATTGAGAATGGGTTCAAAAGATATTTCCCCAAACCAAATGACCTGGCATTCATAAACTACTCTTCAGGAACAACCGGTTTTCCAAAGGGTGTAATGTTAACCCACACCAACATAATCTCCAACATCTGCCAAATCATTGCACTCGAATCTCACGACCCAATAGTTTCCAGCCTAGATCGAACCCAGCACCACCAAATGTGGCTAGGCGTCCTCCCATTCTTTCACATCTATGGCCTAACTGTTGTACTACTGCTAGCCTTGGTAAAAGGCCACGGCGTCGTGGTGATTCCCAAATTCAATGTCCAGACTGTACTGGAATGTATCCAAGCCTATAAAATAACAGTCGCTCCTGTAGTTCCCCCCATCATACTCCAATTATCACAATACCCAGGCTTGTTGGACAAATATAAGTTAGATTCGCTGGTCTATTTGATGAGTGCCGCTGCTCCGCTTGGTAAAAACTTGGAAGCAAAGGCGTCTCGGAGATTAGGCGGAGTTCCTATTATTCAGGCATATGGGCTAACCGAAACCAGTCCACTGACACATAAATGCTTTGTTAAAGGGTCGCCTTCAGGATCAGTTGGAAAGCTGGTGCCTAATATCGAGTTGAAGATCGTGGTGGGTCGTGACGAGAAGAATGGAAAAGAAATTTTGGCCAATATAGGATCAACTAGAAATATCAATGATTATGATGATGATGATAGTGAAGAGGTTGGTGAGATTTGTGTTAGAGGACCAAACTTGATGCTGGGTTATTTGCGGAATCAAGAGGCAAATTCGGAATCAATCGACTCTGATGGATTTTTCCATACTGGTGATATTGGATATGTTGATAAGAATGGATTCATGTTCATTTCTGATCGTAAAAAGGAGTTAATAAAGTATAAAGGATTCCAAATTGCGCCAGCTGGTAGGTTACATCATCATCGTCATCAGCATCTTTTTGGACATTCTATCGAATATACTTCATAGATAGCCACTAACAATAACATTGCTATTATTGTTGCTGCTGTGCTGCTTTAGAATTAGAGGCTATGCTTGTATTACACCCCAAAGTATCTGATGCTGCTGTTATTCCTGCATTTGACAAGGAAAGGCATAGTGAAGTTCCAAAGGCTTTCATTGTACTAAGTAACAGCAACCCCAGTGATCACAATGCTGTTTGTAAAGAAGTCAAGGAGTGGGTTAATAGGCAAGTAGCTAACCACAAACAACTTCGTGGCGGCGTCGAGGCCATTGACGAGATTCCCAAAAACCCCTCAGGAAAGATTTTGAGAAAGATACTTAGAGAAAGAGAACGCTTATCTGCAAGAAATAAAATCAAGCAAAACCAAAAGCTTGCCTCTAAACTATAATGGCCACCATCACCATATGTGAGTCTGAACCATATTTTTGCATTCAAGTTATCTTTTCTTTTTTATTAAGCTTCAGCTATTTACCACATCGCACATATAAAACAATAAGAACCATTTATTCTATTTTATATGGTAATAAAAACAAGTACACATACTATTATTATTATGCAATTGAAAAACATTCTTGTAGACAGACTTTGTACGTGGATACTTTTAAATGAGATCTCTTCTATACCAAAGCCACTGCCTTTTTTCTAGGATATATATTTTTTGAACACTAGCGAAGTGTTTGTTCCACCAAATCCAAATGAGTTTGATATTGCTGCATTAATTGTCTTGTCTTTTTGGGCAACCAAGGGAACGTAGTTGAATTGATCGCTACATGCCTCTGGATTGTGTAGATTCAAAGTTGGGGGCAAAATATCCTATATCAATTGAAATATAAAGCCATTATTAGAACTCCACATTCCAGTCTCAATAATTATAATAAAGCCAAAAGTACAAAGCAGCAGCTACTTACACTGTGAACACTCATTATAGCGAATACGGCTTCTAATGCCCCAGCACCACCAAGAAGATGGCCTGTAGCACCTTTGGTGGAAGATACTGCCAACTTGGTCTGCCTTTGTGGACTAGAAAACACTTTGGAAATCGCCTTAGCTTCAATTTCATCTCCAAGTGGCGTTGATGTAGCATGGGCATTTATGTAATCAATGTCATGTGGATCCATCCTGGCAACTTCCAAAGCTCGCCTCATTGCTAACTGTGCTCCCATACCATCTTCAGCTGGCGCAGTTATATGTGACGCATCGCCTATACACAACACATTTATAAATTATTATTATTGTTATTGTTATTGTCGTTATTAGAACAAATATAGCTACTACTACAACAATATATTGATCATTCCAATGTCCTTGTTGTATGGCTATAAAGAACATACCCGAAAGACCATAACCACCGATTTCAGCATATATTTTAGCTCCTCGGCTTTTGGCATGTTCAAGTTCCTCCAAGACCACAATGGCCGATCCTTCCGCAATAACAAATCCAGCTCTGTCACGATCAAATGGTCGGGATGCTTCAGTTGGTCGATCATTGTATCCAGTAGCAAGTGCCTTTATACGACAAAATCCAGCTAACGATAATGGCTGCAATGGAGCTTCAGAGGCGCCAGCAACCATTACATCAGCATCTCCATATTGAATAAACCGCATCGCATCTCCAATTGCATGAGCACCGGTTGCACAGGCAGTCGAAACTGCATGATTGGGGCCCTAAAAACCAAAGAAAATCTAATGTATAAAGTACTGTTGTAATTACATATACATTATATGGGCAATAATTTTTGAAGGGTGAATATTTATAGGGGCAATCACAGCTAAATGGATGTCCAATTTTACTAGTAAACTTTCACCCTTCAAAAATAATCTCCCATATTGAATAATAGTCATAGAATAGCTTACCATAAATCCATACTCAATGGTTATGTTTCCACCAGCCATATTGTTGAGAATCTTTGGAACAAACATTGGACTAACACGTCTGTGCCCCTAAATTATCAAAAGTCAACATAATATAAGCATGTGCCAAATATATAAATAGCAACATCGATGCAAAAGCCAAACCCCAATTCTGCCAGAAATCTGTACCTTTTGAACATATTTGTCATGATTGTCTGTTATCTCATCCAATGCGCCAATTCCCGATCCTATACAAACGCCCTTTATTTATAATACAACAAAAACATAACAAAATACAACCACCCTCATTACTTTGCCCCTATACAGTTCAGCCAAACTAAATATAAGATAATATTTGGAAACTTACAGTGCGGAATTTATAATTCTCATTTGTCCGATCTGGCCATCTAGCATCATCAAGTGCCTGTTTAGCTGCACACATCGCAAACTGGGTAAACGTAGCCATTCTACTGATATTCTACAACAGACACAACAACCCTTCTATTTAATGCTACATCCCTGCTGTCATATCAGCAGTATATCACAAACTAACCTGATTTAATAAAGGACTGAACTATACTGACTCCATTAGTTACCCATTCGTTGGGATCAAACTTTCCTTCGGATGCTGGACCACCTCTAGGAACAACCCCCGCTATAGTGGATGGCAATTTATCAAACTTTCCAGAGAACTGTGGATCGCCTTGGAGTGAAATTATGCCCGATCGATTATTAATTAGACGATCCCAGACTAGTTGTTTGCCTATGCCCAGTGGAGACACAATACCGATACCAGTAACAACAACTCGACGGGGAGAACTTGAAAACCATCGTCTAGTTCCAAGGGAAATTCTGTTAGTTGATATTACTGCTTGTTGGGATATGGAGTTTAACATAAACATCGAATATTGTTATATATCATGAAAGGGCTAAAGAAGCGAAGAGGAGGAATGGGGAAAGTTTAGTGAAAATGAAAGGCATATGGATGATTTTGCCGAAAAGGATCTTTAAGTAGGATTAGTTATGGGGCATAATAAAAATAACGTCAAAAATGATATGCCAAGTGATGGGACTTCCATAGGAGAAATAAAATGCTTAATCACTATGATATGCTAAATGATGGGACTTTTTCTTTTAATTGGGAGGGAGTCGGCGTCACCCAGAGGCAGTGCAATACTGGGGACACCTGTGGCCCGCCGGTGTGCAAGCAGGGACCAGCAGACCAAGGTGCAAAAATATCTTGACAAATATCCTCAAAGAGGATAACTAATATGTCAATATTAGTAGAACAGATACTACACAATGATCTAAGCCGATAGGCCTGAGAGGATTGTAAAGATTTCAAGGCTTCATCGATTACTGGTCCTATTTATAGGTTACGCGGGCGAGCCGCTAGAATATTTGATAAGTTATGGGTTTTGCTAATAGAAAATCAAGACTCCATTCATACATCCATGTGTATGTGGCATACAGCTACCTCTATAGGAGTAATAAAATGCTTAATCGTCCATTCGCACACCCATATCAGAATAAAGTGGTTTTTGCCCTATTGTTCTTGTCCGTGTGCTGTGAGCAGAAGCACAATCCCAATGGGCTGCCATTTTAAAATAAGCCACAGACATACTCAAATACCAGCTCACTTCAAAACCAAAAAAAACAAATATTACTACTGTTTGACTAGGCCATGTGATCTTGTGTAACCAACATTTTACCTTCACATCAGAGCTATTTCCTTTTCAATCTGATTTCAATATCTTGGTCATTGATTTCTCTTTGGACCTGTGCCAAGCTTATTATCTATTGAAGCGCACCAGCAGCAGCAGCAGCAGTAGTAGTAGCTAGCACAGCAACAATAGCAGATTCAAGCAAGTGATGGGTGGCTCTAGCCAAGCAAAACGTTCTTGCTTATCACGTACATAATACTGCAAGTTAGATGCAACATCTCCATCATTGCTTATTATCAGGTAGTAGTAGCAGCAGCAAACCCACATATATTAAAGATAAGCGAGCGAACAAGCAATTCGGCTTCAAAAGCGTGGCATCGTTTTGGATAATTCACAGCTTGGCTGCTAAAGAATAAAGTGCTGGAAATTAACAATGTATTGGGCACACATTTGTCCCAGTTAAACATGCACGTGCGTAGAAGAGCATCAGTTGAGAGATCTATCATACTGATGTATTGGCGCCTCAATTCCTGCTTGGGCTTGTTTATATGACACACATACATAAGGTACCCCGTTTTGTCACATTAGAAGTCGTACTACACAACCAATGCCATCTACAATCTTGGTCTTTCAGCAAACCTCTGGAGCTTTAATCTATCTAATAGCCATTTCTTAAATATCCTGCCTGTTAGCTTGAACTCTAAACCCACTCACTCTCCTTTTGTCTCCCGTCAACAACAATAATGAGGCACTTTCAGCTAAACGCTAGTAGTATTCTGGGCCTTATTGTTTTGGCCAGCACCTCCTCTGTGGTGATTGTTACTGGCAGCCCTGTGACAGAAGGCTCGCAGCACCAAACACCACCATCGCCTTCCGGGAACCCATGGGAAGTCGAAGTCCCAGAAAGCTACGACTACTGCAAAGCCCCAGCGCCCTCGGCAAAAGACTACAAGCCCGTCCCCAATGCCAAACTCGAATTCGTCCAGCTGGTTGTCCGCCACGGCGACAGAACCAGCCTCAACATGATGCCCCACGACGAGGCAACCTGGAATGCATGCACCAACAATCTTGACACGACCACGTACAGCAACCCCAAGTGGAACAGATTCAGCCGCGGCCCCGGCGTGGCGCTCCAGCAACGCATCTTCTCGCCCCACGGGCCAGGCACGTACGAATACGCAATGTACAGCGGCGGGAATTGCGAGTCCGGCCAGCTCACAGATATTGGCAAGCAAATGCACGTCGAACTAGGCAACAGCCTACGATCAATCTACATTGACAAGCTGGAATTCCTCCCCGCTGATTACAAGCCCAGATCCATATACCTACGATCAACGCATGTGTGGAGAACCAAGAACTCCGCCCAATCCCTTCTCAGCGGCCTGTATCCCAAAAAGCACTGGGCAAGTGGAAAATACATCCCCATCCACACCTTGCCCGAGCGTCAGGAAAACCTCTACATAAACTACGATTCCTGCCCACGGGGTCGTGAGCTGGAGTATGTTGCGCAGAACGAAACCGCGTGGATGGACTTCTTGGAATCCCAGAAACCTCTTTGGACAAAGATCGACAACATAATTGGGCTTGGGTCGTATCCGGTATATCCCGAGGCCAATTCATGGATCGCTTGGATGGATATGCTCCAACCCCGGATTTGCCATAATAAACCATTGCCGTGCTCGTATAATCCAAAGACAGGCAAGCGTGACCAGGAACCATGTGTGACTGCTGCTGATGCAAAGCAGAGTCTTCACAATGCGTTCTTTAGCTATATTCATGTTAAACGAAATAGCCCGGTTTCGTATGACTATAATAGATTGTCGATTGGATCGTTCTTGGCCGATCTTGTTAATGAACTAAAGACTGTCATTGCCTCTTCTTCTTCCTCCTCCTCCTCCTTGGAGACTCAAGATGGAGAAGACCATGATGACTCTGAAACTGATAGCACTAATAATGTTACTTCAGATGCTACCAAAAAACGCCACCGCAAACACAAATTCTCTCTATATTCTGCCCACGACGATACGGTCAGTTCCTTGTTGGGTACATTTAGAGCTGACGATAAAAACATTCTATGGCCACCATACCGCAGCAACATGTTGTTTGAACTATGGAAACTAAAAGGCTCTACTACCACCGCTGCTGGCGGCAAGAAATATATTGTGCGTGTTATATACAATGGCGAGGTCTTGACGCTCCAAGAAAATAACCAATGGTGTGATCTTAATGGTTGTGATCTGGATACATTTATTGAATATCTAAACAAGTATGTTCCTAAAGATCTTGCCAAAGAATGTGGTGCAATGTAGCATAACTTCTCTGTAGTTTTATTAGCAACAACATATATTTCCCTCAATGTATGCGGGATGTTATTTTTCTTTCTACTTTGACTTCTTCTACTGGTACCAACAATATCGCAAGAGCCTTTGTGCAAGCTCTTAGGAGAGGGAGAGGGAAGAGGGGGACCACAACCAAGTTGGATTACTAATTACCATCAACTCCACACTCTCACACTTATTTTCTAAAGCTCTATTCAATCCTTCTAATCTATATATACCCACACTCACACATTTAAATAAACAATTAATAAAAATATGATATACGAGGGAAGACTCTACCAGCGATCAAATGTATGATAGGTCCTCGGACTTTGGCCCAATTAAACAAAATATTGACATCTATATTAACGTTTTCTCCATTTGTAAATGTACATGTATATAGTTTGCATAAAATTATAACAACAAATATTTTTATGTTTTGATAGTTTTATTCAAATGTCCACAATTGAAAGGTGTGGTGGTTGAAAACAAAACTCTCGACACATTACTAGAATTCTATCCTTTGATTGCCTAAAAATATCTAGAGTAAGGCCTGTAAATGAACTACGCCTTCTGCCCTTTCTTTTTACCATCAACAGGGATGACACGAGGAGCAGAAGGATTCGGTCTGTTGCCAGATTCTTGCTCAGATGATGGTACAGCCTTGGTGCTAGTGGAAAATTCCAGATCTATATCCAACTTGGTGTTTGTAATTTCCATGACATCCTGATTGTTGCTGTCCACTAGTGTTCTATAATAGTCAACAATAGTCTTGACTTCCTCAATCGCTTTATTCAAAGGGCTGGTGGTGGTAATCTGGGGATATGTATCTGTACCACTGAAGCACATATCATGGCTAGCTGGCAGCACATCAGCCACAATGTATCTGTAAGCACTGAGGTGACTTAAAACCAGTGAATAAAAGTCAATATTCTGAGTTTTGGTTTTGGTTTTAGTAGAAGACTTGCCCGAACTTAAGCTTGAACTCAATTCAGAGGGATACTGCACACTTACAGGGCAAGCATTTGATCCAAAAACCATCAGATTGTTGATAGAAGTTTCAGCACAATAGTACATGTAGACCAATACATGCAAACATTTGCTACGCATGTTAGAGTTGTTGACAGTGTTTATAGCAAAAGAACTAGAGGATAGAATCCCCAATTGGGTATTGACATTGCTATCAATTTCACTTACAATTTCTTTAATAAGTAGAGTTGCTCTACCCAAAAACTCAACAGCCAAATCATACATGACAAATTTATGTTCAGGGTATGCAAAGCTTTCAGTGCCTGCTTTTTCTCCAGGAATCCTTGCAATAAATGAAATGTCTTCAAGAATAGAAGATAGCTCATTTCCCTTAAATCTGCCATGAAGGTTGAGCATATCCATAAAGGTGGCAGACAATGAAGTCAATTCATCTCTGGCATCTTGTCCTTCTCCTTTTGTCAGTGTTAGTTGTGGTGTATATAGATGGCCAATACCAGATGGTGTAGCTGAGGCTACTACTGCTCTTGTATTGCCACTATCTTGGCCACTTGAGCTAACCATATTCAAAAGGTACCTAGTGACTTTTTGAGAAAATGCACACATCATTGAAAGGATAAAATGATATGGTAGAAGGTAGAGAAAGAATCTAGGGTTGGTCAGAATAAACAGGGTTTATATACCTTTTCAGTGTACTACAAAATAAAAAAATAAAGTACCCCCAAAAAATTGAATAGTAAAAATAAAAATAATGATACATAGTTGGTACAAAATATAAAAAGTCATATATGTCCCAATTTTGACTTTGAATAAAAACTTGGGTAATAATTTTTGAAGGGTGTGACAAGTCTAAGTCCACACCCTTTGACTATCACACTAAAAGGCTATTCTGAAGCCAACATTGGCTTCAGAGTGTGGATATTATGGATAAAGTATGTGAAGGGAACCCATAAACCTTCACAAAGGGTATAAATACTGGGCAGTTTCTGCATCTATACTAAATTTTTAACTTTTTCCCCCCTGCTTCACATATTCACATATTCACATATTCACATACCATGGATAAGAAAGGTACTCAAATTTCTTTTATTGGAGGTTCCAATGGGCCAGCCCCTCCTCCTCCAAAGCACAAAGTTGTTATGTCTATTAGGTTTTTGACCAATAAAAATACTGATTCAGTTGGAAGGGACACTATCAATAATAGTCCTGAGAAAATTGATCATCAATATCTGCTTCCTGGCAACTCTGAAGGTCCCCAAGAGCCAGCTCCTTCTCCAAAGCGCGAAGATGTTATGTCTATTGGGTTTTTGATAGGTGAAATTACTACTACAGGTGACCCTCAAGCTGTTTATTCAAATGCCTCTTCTTTAAATACAATAATATCTAACCAAGAAGAAATGACTGAAAAGAGAACTTTTAACTCTACTAGAAATACGAATGAATATATGATGTTGCAATTCTATAAAGACCATGTTAATGATACTCTTCAAAAACTCTTCAATACTGGAAATAACGATGAAATATCTCAACACCCCTCTGAGACAACAAAAATTAAATTTAAAGAAATTCAAGTTGCCATACAGGAATACTCTCACTTTGATAGCGTCAACAGAGCCTACAATTTAGCAATAAAAGCAACAAGTGTGAGTTATAAGGTTTTTAATGATTCAGGACTTTACTTGAACAACAACAAAAAATCTGGAATAAACTTTGGAGCAAGTTTTTCCCGCTATCTTGTTTCATTTATATTTTCCAAGAACCCCACACTTATCAAAGAACCAACAGACCCTGAAAGTCATAAAAGATTGTACCACATAACTATTAGTAGGTTTATTCTTTACCAGATGGTTCAAAAACATTCATACTTGACTGATAAGGATTGCAAAATAATTGCTGGCTCAATTGGTAAGAAACGCAAAATAGAATCTTATTTGGATAATGATGAAACCTCAAAAGCTACTGAAAGAGGGAATAATATTATAAATAGTTTCAAAATCACTCTTACTTGGTTGTATGAAATCTTTAATGGTATCCGTGACAAGTTGAAATGTAAGAGTAGATTTATTGTAGATGCATTATTTATCATGGCAAAGTATATTTATGAGGAAAAAGAGTATGAATTAACAAATGAAGAAGCATATAATGCTGCTAGGAACATTATGACTGCTTTTGGATTCAACCTTGCAACTGTTTCTCAAGAGAAAATTGATGCTTTTAATCAAGCTCAAGGCATCGATCAAGCATTGGGGAATAAAGCTTAATACATATACACATGTGTATTGGCTCACATTGCTTTCTATCTCCTAGCCATTTTACAATTTGCTTTTTTCTGATTATTTTAAATACAAATGTGTTAAAAAGCCATTTTTATCTATGTCGTGACTATTTTTCATAGTGAAATTGTCATTTGTTTGCTATATCAAGACTACAAAGATTTATGATAAGCTTTAGTTTGACGTATATGTTGATTTTTCAATTGAAATCACATATGTAGTAGAAAAAATGGTTCATTATGGATTCTACCCTAGTCAAAAAAGATATTTGCAATGCAATTTCCAGGAACCCACTTTAGCTTATTAGTGAAATGTTCAAAATGGGTGATAATTTATGTTGGAATATGAGTCTCATCCAACAATACATGCCCAATAAATCCTTAAATACAGGCCTGATGACCCCTCCCCTCATCAGGGTGGTTGCTCTTTTGGAATAGTGGTTATAGAGTGGTGTTCTGACAATTTATGAAGGGTGAATTTTGGTGGGCAATGATTATAGTGGCAATCACAGCCAAATGGATGTCCAGTTTTAATAGTAAACTTTCACACTTCAAAAATAATCTACCATATAAATATTTATGTGGCGATTTTTTAATAATCTAAAAGGGTTGTAGATAGAGAGAGAGAGAGAGAGAGAGAGAGAGAGAGAGAGAGAACATTGGATATCAGATCTATATATAGTAAGAAGGGATATGGTTAAGGAGATTATGTATATTAGGGAAAGCAGAGAATAGTCAAAATCCAGTTCTAATAATAAAAATATTAATGGTGTAAAATTGGCGACCAGCACAAATATTTAAGTGCTCTTATTTTGGTCCATCAAGGATATTAGGCAGAAGATCGGGGAGCATTCTCATCATCAGTTGGGCCTAATGATATATTAGGGAAAATTTGCAACAAATCAAGTATTTCCGGTCTATTCTCATTAAGTTTGGCCAACTTTTTAAAGAAACCATAGATATAGCCAAGTATTGTAGGACATCTGATATTTTCATAGCTACTGAGGCTGTTGATGATATCAGGTAGATCATGAATATCGCCATAGGGTGATAAAAAGTAGTCAATGAGACCAACAAGATTGTGAATGCCTTTTATAAGCAAAGTATCTGAAATCGATGAAATGATGTGGCCAAGCCTGGATTATTCTTGGCCTTCTTCGTCTTCAGGCCCATATTCACTTCCAGACACTTCAAGATTTTGTCGCTTTACTTTAGCAGCACCTTTTTCAGGAATCAAAGCTTCAATAGTCTGAACAAAAATGGAGGCAACAATCTGCCTATCATTAGCAGTACTTTCGATCTTCATGTGCTCATTACGAATGGTTTCCAAATCTTTTCCGATATCGGCGGCAGTGGCGGTCTTGGGGTTCTTGGTAGCAATGGCCTTGATGTTGCTGATGGCAGCAAAGACGAGCTGGAGGGTCTGTTGCTGTTCGGCAGTGAGCTGAGGAAGCTGGACATCCTTTGCAATGCTAGTCAAGGAATCCATGGCCTGCTTATTGGAAACAGGAACAGCAGGTGCCAGAGAAACATCGGCTTGTTATGGAGAAGCAGCGGCGGCCACAGCATTGCTTTCATTATCGACAGGGACAGCAACAGCAGCGAGGGCAAAAGCCAAGATGGAGATGGCGATGAACTTGACGAAGTGCATTGTGTGTGTGTGTGTGTGTGTTTAAGTATAAAATAAATTGGATAACTATACAAAAATTATGTTTTGTAAAACTTGGGGGGACGAATTATATAGGAAAGGTAGTTGAAAGGAAACTTGTACAAGCCAAGGAAAATTCTTTCCAGTTGCCAGCTCATATACACTAATTGGAGTTGGGATCTGGCTCATGGATAATCACAGCACTAACAGCAGGAGCTTTGAATATGATGAGCTTGGGATTCCGAGTGGTCTGGCAAAATTCAAGCCAACAGTCTCAACTAACTAACTAACTAACCAACCCTTTCATCCTGCTCAAACCAGGGTCTAAATAAGCATAAGTTCTGTTCCATAAATATTGGCAATATACTTGGCTACGCCACCACTTGAACAAAGTAGAGAAACCTGAAAATGCATCAGACTATTTTGAGGTGAGAGTGTCATTACAACAGTGGAGGTGATCTCTCTTCTTGTATAATTGGCAATCTCCCCCAGAATTTCCTAGTGGCAACAAACAAAAATAGATAGGCATACTCGCCAAAGTCTTGCATTGACATATTATTCTCTGCCTTTGGCCCTTCAAAAATAACTAGCCATGTTGATGTGAAGGTTTTGTTTACAATTATATGATTGAGAATATTTGGCTGCTGAGCTGAATATTGTGTACAGACATGTGCAATGACAAGTCTCAACATTTTCAGTAAAAATGAGCAAAAACAGGGTTTGTTTTATCTTTGTATGAAGTTGCAACTGTTGCTATTTGTGGCATGTATGCCGCGTTTACTTGGCTCTGAGTTGCAAATTCGTTGCCATGTAATTCACGAATAATGTTCCGATGAAAGTGTAGTTTTTGGTTAATAGCAGGTTCCCCACAAATCCATATGGTGAAATTTCACTAGTGATCGAATCTATGGTAGTAGTAGTAGTAGTAGTAGTAGTAGGCAGAGATGGGTTCTCAGATCTTTTATATGTAACTACTCATGGAGGACCAATTTTGCCTAAGGTCCTTGTGAACTTTGACCAATTGTTTGTTTATTGAGTAAATTGAAATCCAGGAAATAGATACATTGGGACTTCCAAAATTGATGCGCTTTTAGTCAGAGGTTTGAGGGAATGAATAAAAAGATTGGAAGCTGCTATGAATATTGAATGATTTTGGGCCATAGTAGGCCACAGTCGTAATGGTTAGTTCAATAGGAGCAGCTTATCTCAGTACAACAGCAGCAGCAGCAGCAGCAGCAACAACAACAACAACAATAACAACTGTGGTACGCTTGAGCGTAGGACATAATAATATAATCCCAGTTGCACAACATAACATTATCAAGACTTTATATAGGAAGGAAGAAGAGCCCTGGCCAATAGTTACAAGCATCTTGCTAATGAAGTGTGGGCAACACAATGGGGGGGGGGGGAGATTTGAATCGAAACTGAATTCGTGTATCCTGTATGTGTATGTCGTATTGAGCAGTGGGTGTGTGTGTGGGGGGAGGAGACGCCATACATTTCAACCCTGCAGCTAGAAAACGAAGTTATGCATGAACAAGTAGTAAATTTGTAAAATGGGTGGTTGTTGTTAACCAGAAAGGAAAGGAGAGGTGCGTGAGTAGTAATGGTAGCAAAGGATGCTGCTGCTGCTGCTGCTGCTTCTGCAAGGTGTTGTTTCTATGTTAGATAGTTTTGTGGCTATTTACTGTATGGGTGGTTATTTTTGAAGGGTTAGTCACTGCCCATTTGGCTGTTACTGCGCCTATAATTATCCACCCTTCAAAAGTTATGATGCATGTATTTGTTTTTGTGGTAGAGATGGTAAGCAAGGGAAGAGGAGGGTAGAGTGATGCGATGGAGGGTGTGTTTTCTGAACAGAAAAACTTTAATAGAATGGCGATGATGATGTTTGTTATGCAAAGGGAATATTAAGCGAAGGTTTGGGCATAGTGGAATACAGGATTTTAGGTTGGTGATGGTTCGGCTCATAGATTCCAGATAGTGGGAGTGACTGGAGGATGGAATATCGACCAGCCCAACTAAACCATTCTGGCGGCCATACTGGAAAATTACAGTTGCTGGGTTCAAGCTGATGAATGCCTAATTGAGAGCCTGGGAGAAAGTGGATGAGAGAACAACGGGACTCCTCGGCTAGTAATGCCCAATTTTAAGACTACTGGAGAATATCCTTGGCTATGAAGGTTGTGGCTCAACTGAAACTACTGTAAAGCGAAAGTAGTAGCAACTTGTTTGTTTGTTGTATAATAGTTGACTATAAAGAAAAACTTGTTTTAATGATGGTAGTATTAAAGATTGTCGTTGGAAATCTGCCACACACACGCAGAGAGAGAGAGAGAGAGAGATTCTCTTCTCACCATATCTTCACCACGTCTTGAAAAATAATTTTGTGGGTTTTCAAGGTGCAAAATGCAGTAGGATGGTGGATTGGTAGTGGTAATTATAATGCAAACCAGATGTGTTATCCCCCTGTATCCAGGCGCTGTGTACGAGAAGGGTTAGGTTGAAGCCAATGAATCAAATAGTAGTCTGGTTTCAATGTTCAACAGCATCATCATAGAATATACACAAATCAAGCCACGACGGGGGTTCCTACTCCTACTACAACCACAGCTTTTGCATCTCTGAACAGTTCTTTCTCTTCCTATTAAGAGCATCTCGTTTCTTTTCTCTGTCTTTCTGTAATACCAACCTGCATGCAGGCACATATAATACACACCGACAGACAGCCAGCTCTTTCTTTTACACATCTACAAGTTTGGGCATTGTTGCTGCTTTTCGTATTGTCCACCATTCCTTTCCTTTCCATTCTTTCTACCTACAAAACATACTTTTAACCTTCTCTCTATCTATCCCTTTGTACTTGTAACAAATAGCAAGCTTTCTTGTAACTGTCCGTGTGTCAAATTGCAAGTGAACATAGCAAACTACCTCTGGCTGGACCTTTCCCCCCGCATATATATATATTTCGAATTTACACTTGTCATATTTCTTTCTACACTGAGTGCCGATTTTCTTGTTCTTCACAAAATTTTATGAATTGAAAGCTGTTGACCCTTGCCTACGACGCAGCGCATTTGAAAATGAGTAACAGCGAATCCAGCAACGATAACTGCTCCAAAAATACTAACCAACCAGCGCGGCCGCTATCGTCGTCCTTGGCAGACAACAGCAACCACCGTCACAATACCGATAAAAGTCTCGATGGAACAGTGATGATAGCTGATATGGGTTTGACCGAGAGCGGTTTATCCACCTATGAATACCACGCTCCTCCAACCAGCCACAGCAGTAGCAGCAACCAACAGCAAAGCAGGGAGCAGGACTCCTCGCCCACACCACCATCTACGGTTCTATTTCCGAACATTACTGTGCCCTCTCATGACATCGTATTGCCCAAACAAAATTCTCTTGGTCTATTCCCGCCCTCATCAAAATTTACCTTGGGGGCATATAATGTGGTGGTTGACCGGTACCTGACAAAAGGCGGCCACAGCAAAATCTATCTAGTCAACATCGCCGCCGCCACCACCACCACCACCACCACCACAAATGGCGATTCTGCCGGGGATTTTTCTATCGCCGTGCTTAAGCATGTGGCAATTAAAGACCAGGACCATCGGCTTAATGTAGAACGTGAAGCTCGAATAATGACTTACTTCTCAACATCATCGGCATCATCACAGAATAGCTCCGGAAACAAAAACAGTATTCCAATTCTTTATGAATCTCATGTTACCCGACACGATGGCTTGTTTTTAATGGAATATTGTAGTAAAGGTGATGTGCTGAACCTAATGAACAAATCTCTTGGTGTCAAAGGTACGCCTACTGGAAAAAAGAAGCTGTATTCGAGATTTGCCAGTAGCAGCAGCAGCAGTAGTAGTAGTAGTGCTAATATCACCGGTGCTGGTGCTGCTACCACTGGTATAGTGGGAGGTGGAGGAATTCAATATTTGGATGAAAAGACTATACTACAGATATTTTTATCGATAGTTCGAGCTGTTTCATGTCTACATTACCATTCGCCACCCTTGATACATCGGGATCTTAAAATTGAAAATGTTTTGGTTACTGAAGATGACCAGTATAAATTGTGTGATTTTGGGTCGGTGGTAAGTGTTACTGAATGTCCATTAAAAAAATCCGTCGTCGTCGCCGATGATAATGATGATGGTGATGATGATAACAAAAACACTTGTAGTAGTAGTAGTAGTAGCAGCAATGAAATGGCCGAAAATATCAACAACAATAACAGTAATGATAAAGACAACCAACATTCTCAAAACAAGGGACTTCGTGATCGGTCCCAAATCACCTTGTTGGAAGACGATATTCAACAAAACACAACATTTGAATACCGTGCTCCCGAAATGGTTGACCTTTACCTAAACCACCCAATCAACGAAAAGTCCGATATCTGGGCTCTTGGCGTGTTGCTTTACAAACTATGTTACGGAAAAACCCCATTTGATGGCCTCGGTCATGGAAATCCCAAATCAACTGCTTTGGCGATATTGAATGCAGATGTTCCGATCCCAGATTCCCCTCCTTACTCCAGTGGTATCAAACGGTTGTTTATGATGATTTTCAGAGAAGAGCCTCAAGCCCGTCCCAACATTTATCAGTTGTATAATCATGTTTGTAAATTGTTGAATGTCAAATGTGATCTTCATAATCCTTATCCTGTAAATTCTGGTGGTGGTGGTGGTGGTGGTAATGGGATGGTGTTGAAGAGTTTGAAGTCTAAACAGTCGTTGTCGTCGATATTTTGCAATTCCATACATGTTTCTCCAGATAGTAATGGTGGTAAAACTTCCACCAGCACTAACAATATTTCGACTAATCCTACAGGTAATAGTAATAGTAGATTTGGAGGAGATGATAATGGAGGAGACTTTGAGATTCCAAAGATTATTATTCCAATGAGAAGAGGTCGACCACCTACAAAATCTGGTACATCTACTCCAACAACTGCAGGAGGAGGAGGAGGTACTCCAATTTCCATTAATGGTGGAAATATTTCAAGCATAATGAATAGAATAAATCAACTTGAAGCTAATAGCCAATCCTCTAGTACTAGTACTAGTACTAATACTGCTGCTAAGTCATCATCGTCAATAATAACTCCAAATAGTGGTGCTAATTCGACTCATTATGGTAAAATAACTTTAACTTTGCCAAAGAAATTCAATACCACAACAACAACAACAACATTGATATCTACCAGAACCACTGATACAGCGTCATTGGACAATAATAGTAGTAGTAGTACTACTACTGGCGGTGGAATTAGTGCTTTTACTAGAAAATCCAGTTATCGGTCGACTTCTTTGGGTGCACTAAGTACCAATCTGAACATGGCGGTACTTCGTCAGAAAAAACATATGGCTAGTTCGTCAGTTAGCAGTATTGGTAGCAGCAATGATGATTATTGTTATAGTAATGGGAATAGTAGCGCTGGAGAAGAAAATTCCGAGGCAAGTAGATCTACTGGAGGAGGTAGTAGGAGACGTCGTGTTTTCAACAAGAGATCGACAATTATGTCGACAGGTTCTTCTTTTTCTTCGCAAAGATCAGTGTCTTCTTCGCACTCTACTATTTCTATTTGGAGTAGTAATAGTAGCAATGGTGCTGGAAATCGGATTTCAAAAGCTATTGAAGCCAAGTATGAGTCTGCTGAGATTACTACTACTACCACTACTACTAGCGATGATAAGCAGGATACTAACAGTGGTTCTTCTAAAGGCAATGATGAAGATAATAAAAAGGAGACTACTACTACCACTACCAGTACTTTGTTCAAGAATGAGGAAATGACATCGGATATGATTTCTATTACTGAGCATATCGACACACCCAAAGCTGCTTCTGCTGATGATGATGATGATGATACCTCAGAGTATGATGAACAAGATTATGATGCCGATCATAAAACCGTGGCTCCTAATAGCGATAAAGATGAATTGCAAAAGACTTTTACCACAGAAAATGAGGTAGCAGAAAAGATCCAAGAAAATAGTGCGGATGATAGCCATCATGATAAAGGTGTTCACAATGATGACCGTGATGCATTCTCCTCACTGTCGATTCCTTCTATCGCTTCTAGTGTTATTGATACTCAACCACTTAGCAAATCACAGTGCGAGTCTTCTTGGGATATCGTCGAAGATCCTAACCAGCTACTTAGACAAGTCACAGAATCTGGATCCGAAGATATTTTTTTGCGATCGGATTGTCTACTAAATTCGGGAAATAATGAAGCTTCTTGTGATGACGGTAGTGGTGACAGCAAGAATAATTCGCTGAGCATTAGGGGAGGTTCCCAACGAATGTCGATTCAGCTGCTCCAAGGTGCGGTCTTTGGTTCGATTAGAAGAAAGGAGACATTTAACAAGAGGTCTGCAGCACGTGGGTCACTACCTCCTTGGTTATTGAGTCCTCCAACAACGGTTACAAATGGACAGTTTGGCAGTGATGGTAAAGAGGTTGGGGCAACGTCGTTATTATCACTCCAACAAAATGATACGGATCATCATGATATTGTTGATGGTAGTAAAAGTATTGACTGCTTGCCTTCGCTCTCGAGACTGAGGTCATTACCTGGCTCAGAATCTGTAACATCAGCAGAAGCCTCGGTAACAGCGTCTAAGTCACAACAACAGCTACCACTACTACCACCTCATATAGCAACAAGAACCTTGTCGGCTTCATCGGCATTGGGTAAAGGGCGGAGCTTGAACTTGAACAAGTATCGACATGCATCACTTTCACCAGGTGCTCAAAAAGTCCCATCACTATTCAATATTGTCGATTCGTTGCGTCCGTTACCATTGCTTTCTTTGAATTCGACAGCAACTTCACTTGAGACCAAAAAGGGGGGACATCGATCAAGTAGTATGCGACAATCTTCTCTTCAACACCAAGTAGTAACCAATACTATTAAGCGCCATCACCAACGAGCAAGTTCTCACTCTATGTTGCCTGCCACCAAACCTTTGTCACTGTCTCCATCTTCTTCTACAATATCATTAAAGCCACAACAGAACCATCACCGGAGATTGGCAAACGGTGAATCTAAACAACATCAATATTCTCAGAGTTTACCTGATACTGTTGCAATGTCTAAGAGGAGTTCTGAAGCCATTCTTGAATCCAAGCCTTGTGGTATAACAGAGTTTTGTCCACTTTCATCATCGTCGTCGTCGTCTTTGAGGTCAAAAAGAAAGTCCAATCTTAATGTTAATGGGGATCTTGCTGGTATACAATCTAACTCATTCCAGAATGGATTTTACCAACAAGAACAAGAACAGGAGAAAAAGAATCATTTTCAGGAACCACAGCAACATCATCATCATCGTCAAGATAATTTGGTTGGAATTGCTAGAACACCAACTGATCCGTCGTCTTCTACATTACTTACTTGGCAGAAAGTAAAGAATAATCATCGAATTTCTTTACATAAACGGGCATTATCTACAACTTCTGCTATCCCCGCAACAACCAACAGAAATGGTGGTGCTTTTGCAAGAGCACCAGAAGAATATTCAAGACAAGAAAACTACTCCAGATTATCGTCCTCAGATAAACAGACGCAGCAAATACATATGAGAAGTGTTAGCAACCCTAATGATACGTTTAAGACCGATAATAATAGCTATAGTGACAATGTCAGTAGTCGTGATGATGAGAATGAAGATTATTATACTAAATACTATGATTATTATCCATTTAATACTGATAGTATTTATTGGGGTAAATCCAATGGTAATGGTTTGGGATCGCCGAGGAAGTTCGAGTCCAAGGTGGTGTTGTCGTCATCGTCGTCATCATCATCATCTTATCCAACATTATTAACTCCACCTGAAGAAAATATATCGACCATGCCTTCTCGGCTTTCGATGACAACCTCTACTAAAACTACAGCCATGTCTCCAAGAATTGCTCCACTTACAGAATCATCATCATCATCATCAGCAGCAGCAGCACCACAATCAGTATTGTCAAATTCAAATCGATACAGTAGTGACTACGTTCCTTCGACTAATGTATCCGCCACATCATCAATTGTTTCATCAAATTCTACTATAGTCAGTAGTAGTAGTAGTGGTAGTGGTAGCCATATTTCCTCAAACCCACTACTACTTACTACAACTATGGTTCCTTCTTCTTGTGGTGATGGTATGGACAGCGATACTTTGGCAGACAAGCAGCAAGACAATGTCAATGATGATAGTAGTTGTAGCGGTAGTAACAGGAGTAGTACTAGAACAACATGTGAAGAAAAATTGCGGCCATTATCTAGTATTATTGAAGAAGAAAATTGTCAAGTAGTCGAGAATCCTAGTAATATGATGATGATGGGGATAAAGGTTATTACCACAAAACCACAACGGCTATCAATTTCGACCATAATGTCTCTTGGTGATGATGATGATGATGATGGTGTTGGTGAAAACAACAAAGAAGTTTGCAAAGTTGATGATGAAGAAAAAGAAAATGATAGAAGCAGAGGGTCGTCGTTCTCATCATCATCATCATCGATTGGTCACCAAGATATTTATGCGGATATCGAAAAGGATTATGAAGAAGAGTTGGATGAGTTTGATAAATTCTTGACCAACAATAGTATGATGAGTGCTAAAATGCAATTTGCGTCAATTAGACAGACTATAATGATGACCGATTTTAGTAATGATGGTGATCGAGGAGATAATAGTTATGAACAGCAGCAACAGAAGCTTGAATTTGAAAAAATGAGCATTCCTGATCAACTCAACAAAACATCGTCGTCCAATACCACTTCTGCTTCTATTCGGTACAAGAATAGTAACAATAATGGTGATAGAAAAAGCCAATATTATAGTTGCTATAAAAATCAAGAATTCGAGTACAAGGATATTAATGAATTCGATTATGATGACGATGATGATGATATCGACATCAATGATGTTATTCGTGGATATTATACGACTCCTATGTCGTCAAGTAATAATAGTAGTAATAATAATCTTTTGAATGCTGATGATGGAGGAGAATGTGCCAAAAATATCGCTGCAGCTGTTAGCCCAATTGGTGGTGGTAAGGGTGGTGGGTAGGTCATATAGCAGGACTCCAATTACCAGTGTGTCGTTTACGAGGGATTAGATTATACATGTAATGAACAACACGAGCGGTTTACACTCACACACAAATCATAATCATTTTTATATATGTACTTAAATTTTTATTATAAAAGAGGTATATTTATAAGAATTTTGATATTTGAACATTATAATCATTTAAATGAAAATATGCATCAGAAATGCGAGCTTTTGAAGGATTCTTGATCATGTTTTTCTACTTGTTGATATATTATATTGTAAAGGTCAATAAAACTAGCTAAAAATATTGACTAGTTTTTTTAGAAATTTTATTACCAACATATTTTATGCAATATCATCAGCAGGTTCTTTATTTACGGTTGTATCCTCTTCTTCCTCCTCCTCCTCCTTCACCTGGCATAACCATCATTAGCTTGTATTTAACGTTTCTGTTGATTGGTTAGTTAAGCATCCTCAAGTGGTTCGACATCATCATCATCATCGTCATCAATAGATTCTTCAACGGAATCAACATCTTCTCCACTGTCAACGGGTTCTTGAATATCATCTTCGGAAGGTGGTAACTCATCAACATCTGGTTCATCATCTGATGGATCGGTAGCGCCATTATCCCGTTGTTGTTGCTGCTGCTCATCACTTAGGTCGAGAAGCGCAGAATCTTCAATAAGGCCAGATTCCAAAAGATCATTTTCCATAGGTTCTTGGTTATTATCCCGGCTAATATTGCTGTTATCATGATCAACAACTTTGGAGTCAGCGATATGTCCTTCATTTTTATGCACAAAGTCTTTTTTTGGGATTTGCTTTATCACAGCAATTCTGTTGTTGCTGTTGTTGTTGGAATCCAAGGGAAGTGGTGATGAATTGACTTCATAATTTATAGATACAAAAGTAAAGATGGCAATAGCAAGAAATATTTTGAACTTATTACACATATTCGAAAAGGAAATAAACTAAATGTCAAGCTATAAAGAAAAAGAGTGGGAGTCAGTAAGTGATGATAGAATGGATAAAAATGCACTTCTTTTGAGGGTTGCTATAATAGTATTTATATTTTCTAATTTGTATATTGAAATAAAGTCCCTATCGGCATATATTTTATGTTATTTAATTGCACTACCACTACTACTACTGCTGCTGCTGCAACTGCCATTGCTAGAGTAGTATTTTGTGGTTGCAAATTGTAATATAAATATTATACTAGATAGTTGATGTAGTCAAAGTTAACCCGATCCTAAACAAAAATGAGTACCAAGAAAATTATATGGCAATTTGGCCAGAGAATTTGTCAAACTCTAATGAGGACTCATTTCTATTTACAATACATTTGGTCCCTGGTGAAATCTCATCACACTGTTGTGTTACTATTGTATGATCACTTGTAGTATATTATACATATTTACCAATAGAAAATACCATGTGTTTATAAACCAAATTTGGAGCACATTGAAAAAATTCCGAAACAAAAGGTTTTCAATTCTTTCTTTTTTAAATAAATTGTTGTTGTTTTAGATTATACTAAAAACTAAATTACATCAAATGAAACAAGCCGAAAGGTAGAGAGAGAGAGAGAAATAGGGAAAACTATGTTTTTCTAGGGATATTTTATGAAACACAGTGATAACATTCTTGCGGATCAATTTTTTTTGTCATTTCGGGAGGACAGAAAGAAATAAAAGTTATTCGAATTTTGTGTGTATTGGGATTGCGATTCCTTTGAGGGCAGTTGCTACACCACCATCTAAGTCACAGAATTGTATTTTTGGTAACATAGCTATGCTCATTTATATGAGTAGGTATTTTTGAAGGGCAAGTCACTCATTGGGCTATGATTGCGCCTATAATCATTGGTGGCCACCAAAAAGTAGTACTCTTCGAAAATTATTACACCCATATAGTGAAGGTAAAGGCATGCAATCTAAAGGATCAAGTAAAATTACCATTAGATTTTGATATCCAAATTCCTTTACTGAATACTTTTGGCTGAACCCAAACCAATTTGAATGTGAGCAGTTGGATGTAGATATGTTGTTATCAAGGGAATTCGAATTATAACTTGATTTAGCCATACAAATGCTAAAAGGCATTGACAGACCAGGTGTTGTAACTATCATATTATGGATTAGTTTGGCCTTTATATGGGCAATGATTTTTGAAGGGTAAATTTTGGTGACCAGTGATTATAGGAGGCAACTACAGCCAAATGGATGTCCAGTTTTACTAGTGAACATTCATTTTTCATAAGTTATCTCCCATTTTCCTTTTATTCAAATACAATACGATGTAAAAAAGTCTAAATTCACACATTTAAACCATTGGACCAAAATACCATTTTAAAGCCAAAATTGGCTTCAGAGCATGAATATTATGGCTAAAGTATATAAAATTCTAGACAAATAATCACACAAGCTAGTAAACCAATTTTTCCTTTTGAACAAATTTCACACTTTGTTACCATTTTTTAG
>JANBPU010000010.1:93739-210906 GCA_027575805.1 Mycoemilia scoparia | reverse complement strand
GTGTGTAATCGGTTAAAAGAATATGTTAAAAGATGCTGAGAAAGATGGAGAGTGTGTGTGTGTGTGTGTGTAATCGGTTAAAAGAATATGTTAAAAGATGCTGAGAAAGATGGAGTTGGGCTTGCTCCTTTGTTCTTTCTCTGTCAATTTATACTTTACGCAGCAAATGGGGCATACATCGAGTTTATTCATTCTGATAGCTTAAAGAAGCCAAGCAGTGGTGACAGATCTGCTGCTGTTGTCACTACCACCACCACTATCACCGCCACTTCTGCTAGCACTGCTTTAGAGAGCGTGGGAGAGTTGCGATCGCTAGCGATCCTGCAAAGTCACTTGACCGTGGTAAAGTACCAAAATGTACGTCAACTGAGCCAGCCAACGGCTTTGTCTTGCGCCATGGCCAATTGTTTTCAGCAATAGTCATGCATGTATTCTTTTGTCAAAGTTTCGTGGTTTATTGCAATTTTCAAAGGAAAAGGGGTTTTGGTGCAGCAGCATACAAAGAAAGATCAGTCGAAGTAATTCCAGTACTACGGTGCGACTATTATATTCCGGAAGAACAGGATGTCAAAGTCTACGGGGTTTCTAAAGTAACCTCTGCGATCCAAGACAAATCCCATGCGTTCAAGCTCACTATTGAGTATATACTGAGTGTTCTTGTGATCATAAGTAAGGTTTTTTCCTACATGTTTTAAAGGTCATAGCTCAGAGTTAGGCACAAATACAGTCACATAGGTCTGGTTCAAGCAATTGCATATTGGCGCTCTTCCATACCTCCGGTTACACAGAGCTTGCCTCTTGAAAACATGGTGGATAAGGGATAGCTCTTGACCTTATCTCCAAACAAGGCCGCCGTCTCTAGTCTTATCGCTGTGCCACTATTGGTTACATACGCCTTCAAGACGCACCTACATTATCGGGCATTGAAGAAATACGATGAAGCCCCAAGTAGATCCAAAGCCATTGTCTTTATTTACTCTGTGATTAACAATATGACATTACCTGCTTCCATAGAAAAATAGAAGCGCTGAGACACCACATCCTAGTAACATTGTTCCAGCCGCAACTGTCCCACGTTTTAACTTTGAAGCCGGCTGGATTTCCCCTGTCTCCCTAACCATCATAGTCATAGTTATCATCAGCAACATATACAATTACAAGTGCAGCAGGTTTTAGTCATTAGAATCAGATCGGATATCTGACATGCTCCCAGGCAGATTCTAAAGCAAGTCCAACATACTCATCCTTTTCTGTTAGCACTCTCCATCCGATATCCGCCAAATTCATCCTAAAATAACACATATCACTCTGTTGTAACCTTGATCAATTTTCTTGGTATTGTTTAACTGGAGGTTGGTTTATGGCATTTACCAAAATAAGAGCTGCCCAGCTGCACATGCGTAAAGCCACGTGAACGAGCCTGGTTTGCTTTTTCGATCGAATATTAAAACTGGGCTATCGTTCTTGAGCCTTTCAAGAATTTTCTTGCGTTGATTGTTGCCCATTCCAATAGTGGCATAGCCAGCCCTTGACCTCACATTTCCAAATCTTAATAGGATCTTGGTGTTCCCGTGGAGGCGTGTCCATGCCTTGAAGCCCAACATCATGTTTTGCTTTGAGTAGATATATCAAAAGTGCTTGGCAGAGCTAATATTGAAATGCCTTCCCTAATATTGAGGTTATCAGCCACCATCTAGTACAAATTATGGGTATTTTCCATCTGTATTATCCTACATCCATGCACTTGCTTTTAAACGGACCAGGAAATGATGTACCTTTATCTGCGCTTCTTACAATGTTTATCACTTTTAATTTCCCATGAGCTTGAGCAATTTTTATATAAATATTATAGCCAAGCAGCTGTTTTTGAGGGTATACCTCAGAGCCAAGCATGTGGTTCTGTGATCCGAGAACCCATAACGACTGATACATATGCAGCTGCTTCATTTTTTGTAATATAGTTGAAGCTTTGTGGCTGATTTGGTTGCTCCCACCATTAATACGAATTCTAATATAAGCCATGTTTAATAACAATGTCCAACAAACCAGGGATTATATCGAGCTAACGGGTAAGCAAACACATTTCTTGAAATTTCAGGCATCCTGCACTAAACACGGTCACTTGACTACTTTGATCCCATACCAAGTTTATATATTTAGCAATAGACGCCCCTAATTCAAACATGTCAAATAGCAATGATGCCGTGCAAAGAAATGGGATAACTCATTATTCATACCCCTCCAAATGGAAAATGTTCTCTGACCCAGAATTACGGAAGAGTCTCCTTATTAACGGGTTTTTTATTTTGTCATGGTAGGTGTGAATAGCACACATATACGTACATGTACATTGCTGACTGCCACTTCTATATGAAACCTAAGTAAAACCCAATGCTACTCTATAATAAATATACAGGTATACGTTATCGACAGCATTGTCAACATACAATACTTGGCTCTTTGGAAAAAACCACAGGAACTTTAATTTTCCACTACTAACAAGTAGCTTCCATATGCTTATCCAGTTCATATGCGCTTGTATCGTGATAGCAGTGCTCCCGAGGTTCCGTCCCCCAACACGGCCAACATCAAACAACTATATGCAAGTAGCATCTCACCATAAAGCCAGACTGATATACGCTCGAAACAGATGCATAGGTACATCCCATCACATTGCAGGCTAATTGATTTTTGAATTATCAATACTATAGCACTCGAGTTGTCCCATGCGGAGTCGCATCCGGCTTGGATATTGGGCTTTCCAACTCCAGTCTGCATACCATCACATTAACATTTTACACTATGTGCAAGTCGTCAGCACCGGCATTTGTCTTGGTATTCGCTGTTTTGTTTGGTGTAGAGAAATTCCACTGGAGAATGGCTGGGATTATTGCAGTGATCTCTGCAGGTGTGTTTCTAATGGCCGCTGGAGAGGTACATTTTGTATTTAGTGGGTAAGTTGATGCCAATGACATATTATCTGAAATACCTACAACAACCAAAAGCAGCCCGTCGTGTGCATTTTATCTGGACCATTCACCAACCGCCAACACTGTAAATAATAAACTTGCCATTATAGATTCGTTCAAGTCATGCTTGCAGCCATGATGGGAGGCCTTCGGTGGTCGCTGACCCAAATATTGCTCAAAAAGGCAAGCTTGGGTATGAACAATCCCGTTGCAACTATCCTCTTCCTTAGCCCGGTCATGGGCATCAGTCTGTTTTTCTTGTCCCTCATAATCGAAAGACCCTTCTCGCAATTTGGCTGGACCGCGTTGAGCGAGTTTGGGGGTCTCTTCGACGCAATATCTCTCATGGCTATTGGTGGATTATTGGCATTTATGATGGTTCTTTCAGAGTTTGCTATCATATCACGAACATCTGCTGTAACACTATCAATAGCTGGTATATTCAAAGAGATCATAACTGTGATATTCTCGGTCATGGTCTTTGGTGACACTATAACATTCGTCAATATGGTTGGTCTGCTTGTTGCATTTTCTGGTATAATTTTCTACAACCTCTACAAGATTCAGGCCCTTTCGGCGCAGGAGAATGGAGCCCTCCCAGTCCCAACAACATTGGGCGACGGTCACAGAAACACCACCAGCATTGATGATGAACCAAGAAGCCCAAGCGGAGTGCATGTGGTAAATAGAAACGACGAAGATAGCTACGAAGGTCCGTACCGCCACCCAGCATCAGACGAAGCTTTGATGGCTGCACCAAGTTCTCAAGACCCACAGGCAGATGCTCAGAAGCTTGGAAAAAGTGCTGAATTCTAGACATACGACTTTATAATGTTATATTATACTTTAGATGCATCTTTATTTGCATGTTTTCAGATCCACATATTTTACCGTCCAGCATACCTATTTAGTAGATCCAACTCCAAATGCAAGACACTGTTAGAATTAATATAACGGAAATCTCCATATTAAAAGGTCGAACAAACCAGCAAGTATCGTAATTAACTAAGCGTAATAGTACATAAGACAATGTTCAAGTTGGGCAGGGAAGATACATTTTAAGTTTAAGCCCTGTTCCATAACAGCCACAAGCGCTGAGCCATCAATTGTAGACAATATTCGACAACTAAAGTTTTGGACCTGATTTGTCAAAGCTCTTTCTACAAGAAATAGGAACCAGATATCAGGTATGTACTTGTGAGTGGTTTATATATTTTTACTTGTAAAATTTTGCATAAAGATTTTTAGCCTCCCTTCAATACATTGCGACTTTGTAGTGCTTAATGACATATACTTTGTCACCATGTAGTGTTGAGATCTATGTGTTTGCAAAATTTTTATATGCAAGTTAGAGTGCCAAAGTCTTCTTGATGCGTTCTTGACTTGCAAACAATTTGCATGGGTGTCCAACAAACAATGAGTTTTTATCTTTGCATTAATTGGCAATTATAAGCAGTAATTTCGGCTGAGCTTTGAAGATTTGAAATTTGACTGCTATTCAACAAATTTATCAAGACAATGCCTGCATTTCAATCCACACACGGTGGTGATAGTGACTCCTCAAAGAAACAAAGTCAATTTTAACAAACATGTGCAAGTCATATCAAAAATGTTCCAGAAATCTTGGAATGTGACAGCACGGCCTGTGTAATAAGCGTCAGTTTCCTATATGGCAAGTTCTCCATCAAAAGGGAACAGACTGGTACCCTCATATATTCCCTGCTACTCAGCCCAAAAACTATACATCTCAGCTGAAGTCTCAGTGACAGTTGGCTATTATCAAAGTTATTATTCTGTCACACTTTTAGTGGAGTCTCTGCCAAATGTCCTTTGTTGAGGCGACCAGCTGACCTGAGTTGCCATGAAAAAAAGGACGCGTCGGGCTATTAGATTTATAGTGCCCAGAGACTTCAATCGCACCGTGCTTTTCATAAATATAAAATATCAGAGTTAGCCCTAATAAAGCCAGAGCGGCCAGCACCAGGTATTGGGCCTGACCAGGACTTGAAGACAAACATGAGGTTGATTCTTCATTTTTGATCACCGCTTCAAGAACCTCCCATTGGGTAGGGCAATAAACATGTGTTTCTATTGCTTCAGCCCTGGCGCAGCCATCAGTCCTGCAAAGTAGTGGGTAAATGAATGTAAAATTAAGTCCCCTTTTTGCAACAACCCTCAAGGTTCGCGCAAAGTCATACCACATCCTCCCCATATCAGATGCTTTAACAGGATCCCTCTTCAAGTGTTATTGACACCGGCATTGAAGTATAAAAGTCAGGCTCTCATATTTGTTCCGGATTGTTTGTGGTGGTGGTTGTGGTGTTAAAGACTATAGCTGCAGCAGTTTTTGATGTGAAGATTTTGATTTCAGCAGCTTCCCATTAGGCCTGGAGGCAGCAAAAGTAATCTGCAATTGGCAGGGTGTGGGGAACGAAATTGTATTTTGCTAATCACAATTTATTCCCATCAGTGTAGGGCATTTCTCGATTTTGCAAGTGCATAGATGGCCCCACATTGCATCATTTCCTTTACGCCTTGACTTCTTGCCCACCTCAGCAGTCCTGCTACTTTATTTTTTCACACTATTCAGACACCATATATAAAGCACATATACACACGGCTTTAGGCCTACTAGTTATTCTACCTTTTACTCATTGACGGACTAGAGTCCAATAATAGACACCCAATGTCCGGCGACAACGCATTTCCCACCACCTCAAGATCCCCAGGCTCTACTTCAAAATTGTACCAGTCTTACCAAACGACCCGGCCTAGCCCATTATCACAGCTGGCTTCAACAAATGCAGACCTCTCTTCATTCTTATTCCAGTCAGCGCAGGCCTCGCCTTCAAACAACCCTGGTACTGCCTTTAGCTCAACACACCCCTCACCAATGCTCTCGGCTTCACGACCAAAATCACCACCTAAAAATGCTGCAACTTTAGGTTTTTCGAATGCAAACAACCAAATTTCTAGCTACGGAAGTCACCAAAACCTGTTGGGCCTGAGTGGTGGAGATATTAGTAGTATTAATGACTTGCAGTCTCCCGGCTTAGCTGCTATGGCTGCACAGCTGGTTCTAAGCGGGGGCGGGGGTGGCAGTAACGCATCGTCTGTTGCTCACTCAGCCAATGTCTCGCCAAACCCAACTGCATACAGAAGAAACCTTATGAGCAGCCTGGCCAGTATGAGCATGGCACCTTTACCACCTACTGGGCCTCTTGCGCAGAACACCGTTCCTTTACAGACACATTCTCAGATTAGCCACGCCTCGGTGCCTGGTATGTCGACAGCGGCTTTAAACTCGATGTATCCAGTGCCAGCTGTGGGTGTGAGTGATCCATCTGCCCAAGGGTTTGGAAATTCACTTGAGGCCTACATGGTAAGTGCAGACCAATGCTCTGAGTCACGTTTTCAGTCCAAACACATGCATATACTTACTGCTATATATAACATTTATATATTTAGAACCAGTCTATGCTGTCAAGCAACCCTGGTATCGCCCCAGGCGTCAACAAATCGCAGCCATATCTCGCTCCAACTGTGGGTGCCGATTTTGTCCAGCAGGCCCAACAGCTCAAAGCTCAAGGGTAAGCTAAAATAAAATGTAGTATGCTCTACGTATAAAAATGCCTCTAATAAAACAATGCTTATGCCTTTCAAATAGCTTGAAGCTCCAACTTGATGGTATTCCAGAAGAAAACGCAAAATCTAGAGTGGAGACGCAAATCAAACTTACGCTTAGACTCCTTGGTGCCGATGGAAAACCTGTCTCATGTTGGTCGCACTTGCAGTTGCCTGAGTTGCTTGTGTCACGTGAAAAGTTCCGCCATCGCTTGCAAAAGACAGCTCTGCATGACCAGAACATGCCTTCATCCGAGCAGCATATACTCCATCTTGAGGCTAAAGTCATTTGCGCAAATAAACCAACCTATAACGTCGAGACTTGTCATGGTTGTATTCGACGCGAGTACAAGAGATCCCTTAGAAGAAAGGAAAACAGAATCCGAAGCACCGCACCTAGCACTTGTACAACCCCAAATCAAAGCCGTCCTGGATCACCCCTGGGAGACCCTGCTCTTGGAAAGCCTTTAACAGGAAACATGGACATCGATTGGGACGAAAATCGGATTGCTATTGAAAAGCAGAGAATTATAATTTTTAACTGCAACGATATACTCGACTTTAGTAAGGGCGAGATAGTGCTGCCAACTCGTATAACATGTTATTGCCGCCATCACAGCGAGAAGGTGGGATTCTGCGTATGCTTGTCCTTGAGGGACTATCAGGGCGATGTAGTTGCCAGCGTGATGTCACCACCTATTATGATTACTGACGACCATAAGTCGACTAAATTCAAGCAGGATAGAAAGATTCGTGGAAAAGCCGAATATGATAGGCCCGGTATCGATCTATCCCACATATTGCCAGCAGGAAGCGTTGCACCATCCACAATATCTGCAGGGAACCTTCATGTTGTGGAGGGTTCTATGGGGCCCTACAAGGGGTCGAGACAAACCATGTCTGCTCGCAACTCTCCAGCATTACGGCCGCAGATGGCTTTGTTTGACTCCTACTCGCATATAGGAAGTTTGGCCGGAACGCCGAGCCTTGGGAATACTCCTATCCAGTCGCCAAGGCTAGGCGCAGTGCAGTTTGCTGGAGATCTATCCAGTCAACTCCTAGGCTCAGGGTCTTTGACTCCACATGGAATGACCTCTCCAGCTTTTGCTCAAGCCATGCAGAATTCGTCGCAACTTTTGGCCATGTCTGCTGCATTAAGTAATCAAGGAACTTATTCAACTGGGGTGGTTCCCAGTCAGTTCCCGGTATCTAATCAACACCAAGGAACTGAGCAAGGTGGAATGCACAGGCGCAGTGCTAGTATAAATTTGCTTGAAGCAACTGGGGCAACACCAGCTACCGCAAGTATCAGCCAAAGCAGTGGACAGCCCTGCTCTATCGCCCCACGGATACTAAGCCAGGCCTTATTCAACACGACACATGGCAACGCGTCAATGCCTGGATCAGGGACTCATACCCCCATATACCCCAGAAGCCCCGCATACGGACAAACTGGGGGAGCCTTCCAAAATTACGGGCAACGACCAATGATGGCACATATTACACAGGCCTTGAGCAACTTGAATAGCGACCCAAACTCAGCCCAAAATTCCAATGGCATGGGACAAACAATTCAAAAATCTGCTTCATCAACTGGAATCAGTGTTAACAGCAACGTTGGCAATCCAGGTGTTGGTAATGATGGTATTAAAATCGAATCCTTGAGCTCTAATGTTGGACCAGTCGCTGGAGGTACTGAGATTACAGTGAGAGGAAAGGGCTTTACTCAAGATGTTTTCGTAATGTTTGGAACACATTCTGCCACTGGTGTTAAAGTTTTGAATACCAATACCTTAATTTGTGTCCTACCTTCATCCCAGCTCTCTGGAGCTGTTCCAGTATACGTTCAACGCAAGTCGGCAGACGCATCATCTGCTAACCCTAATGTAATGCCAAGCAGCTATTGTGCATTTCAATATGTCGAAGACACAGACAAGACGCTCGTAGAATTAGCATTGCGTGTCCTTGGCGTAGATAAATTGCCCACGATCTCGAATGACAATATTCTTTCCCAATTCATATCTAATATGAGTCACGAAGCAAGCAACAATGACGGTTCCAATGGCCAAGATGCGGATGGTAGTTTGGCCGGTACTGATATTCAGAAAAATGATACAAATGCCCTCCAACGGGCTGAAAAGGCGGCATCTCTTCCATGCTTCCAGGTACTAAGACAGTCTATCCAGTCAAGAGACCTCGCAAACATTGAAGACAGCCTCTTTAATCTATTTATCTCGCTTGCCCAGCAGAACCTCATTACAAAGGAAACACTCTTAATGAGACATAAGGCAACGCAAAAGTGCTTGCTTCACTTGTGTGCACTCTTGGGTATGATGAAGCTGGCCAATTTCCTTGTACAGTCAACATCAACTGTGGAAATAACCGACCGCAATCTATATACACCATTGCACTTTGCAGCGTGTTTTGGAAGGTCAGAGATTGCTGCGCTCCTTCTAAACTACGGTGCTTCGTCAAGTGCTAAAGCCTCAAATGGAGTTACCCCAGTGGATCTTGCTCGTTCAAACAACCAAAATGCCACACTGATGGTTTTACAAGAGCGGGAGGGTTACTTGAACTTTATAAAAGAGGATGCGACAACAGATCAGGTACGCAATTTCTTGATTTACATTTTATAATAGATTATATTGATGACATTCAGATCTCATGTGTCGATCATACTAATGCTGCTATGCATATACCATCTTAGGCATCTGGGCTTTCTCATGATACCGCTAGCCAACAGCTAAACACTAGCACAGGGATAATCGATACGTCAAAAGACTCGACACAATCGGGATTGCAAGATACTTCATCTGTTGACCACACACAGTTATTAGGCCAACCACTAAGCGATTTTATAAATGGAAACAGCTCTCTTCAAAATTGGGACTTGGACTGGTCAAGTTTTGATGGGCTAACAGGCCAACCAAACAGCACAGTAAACGGTAGCCAGCCCACAAACCAGTAATTGAAAGATCTCTGTGGGGTGTCGTACTGTTAGTCAAAGTTATATAAAGTTTTCTAATTAATTCAGATTTTGTATACTCGTATAGTTATAATATAGCAGCAAAGTTATCATCTTTTTAGCCACATACACACACGTATATATATCATCTTTGCCATTGGTTGACATATTCATAGAGGAAATGTCTAGTCTAATGAGGTGTCATTGTTTCAAATTAAAAGTACATTAGGATGAAAGGCATGAATGTGAGCGGACAAAATAAAAACCAGAGAGAAGTATACTGCATATCTTTGTATAGGAGTAGAATCAAGCTTGAAAAGCCTTAGCATAGTTCAGGGCGTTTCCAGAACTTTACTTGGCCACGGCGGCAGGTTGTGACTAGGTAATCGCACCAAAACTGCAGGGAACAAAGTGGTGCATCATGAATCTCTTCGCTCTAATCCATACAGGAAGCATAAATATACAATAAGCAACGCACTTATGAGAAGACCATAACGTCATTATTGGGCCAAGAGTTTGCAGCACTTACCATAACTGGCTGCAGAACAGCCACACAGTCGTGGGGAACGCGTGGATGCACGATGGATTCCTTTTGTTGTTGCAGTCCATCATTACAAATCGATTGGGCATTTAGGGTTGTTTTTGAGATGTTGCCCGCAGCACCAGCATGCTTACTGTTGACCTTCTTAAGAGATGAACGTGGCTGGTGAAGCGAAGATATGCTGAAATCCCAGAACAGCAGTCGGGTATCTTCGCCAACACTGGCAAACCTGTAGGTGTTTTCAAAGTCGAGATCGACTGGATCAAACGCGATGGAGGTAACCCACGACTGGTGACCCTGGCAGCGAGCAACAATGGTCTGGTCATAGAAACTCCATATTGTTATTAGGTCATCTTTTCCACCAGTTATTATATATTGCGAGTCCGGACTCCAATCAATGCATGTAAGCCCGCCAAAGTATGACAGGTAAACGCTCTCTAGTCTATAAAGCAAAAAAGAATTCAGGTTTAGCTATGGTCTATGGCGTGTGAATATATATATATATATATATACTCTTTAGCAATGTGGATGTGTGGGTGTGCTGAATGGAATACACGCGAACATACTTTTCTTCATAAAAGTCAACAACACGGAGAGCGCCATCATCGCCAACTAGCCCAACGTATCGGCCATCCGGGGAAAAAGCAAAGTCTATAATACACCACATATATCAGATATTTTTGCGTTTTGGTTACCACTTGGCGGCGATTGTATATGACCATGCTCCCGAAATGATACATACCATTTATAGCCTTGTTGCTTAATTTCCAGTAAGATACAGGATTATGCTTAGATTTGTGGGCACGGAACATTTGGAAGCTAATGTAAAAATACAAACCGATTAGCGGGATCACAACACACAGAGAGAGAGAGAGGCTCAAAGAATCGTCATCCGCTGATAAGTATATGCAATTTCAACAAATACATACTCTGAATACGAGTTTATGGCGGCTTTTATCGCAGCTTGTGGCGGGCACCACCAATCGTCCTTTGTTTTATCAATTACCAGCACTGATCCATCTCCACGGGCCACCATGAACAGATTCTTCGATCCAGGCACCCAGCGTATCGATCGGATTGACGCCATATTGGGGGCATTTTTGTTTAGGCGGGAGTACTTTGCATTTATAGGGTCATACCACATTATGTCGCCGCCTTGGAATCCAACAGCAATGTCTATATGGTCGGCGCTGGGGCTCACCTGGTTGATCGCGTGGCATACCGGCGCGCACTTCGTCATGTCCATCCGCGAAAGCGTTTCGGGCTTTCCATCAAACCTAAACTGAGCCCAAACCAACGATCGCGATGTTTCAAATAGCATGAAGCCGAAGGGGAATGTGGTCTTGCTCCATGACTGCTTGAAGCCATCTATAGCCTCGTGAGTCACAAACCTGTGGATGAAGCTGGATGTTAGGCGTGTCACTGTAGCCGAAGAGTTGGTCGACTTATCCTTGTTCTGGTCTTTGCTGTCATTGGCATGTGCGTTGAGATCAAGGGCTGATGGCTCTTTGGAACGAATGAACCCACTGTTTAAACCGCTTGGCGACGACCCAACCTTCCAGCTACTTCTCAGTGATCGCATGAAGCTGGGCTTGCGTGAGGTTTTTGGTGCCTGTAGCGTATTGTATCCAATGTCATTTCCGTTCTGTGCCGATGGCGTTAGAGAGGGTGTGTTTTGATGGTCAGCGCTCAATACGTCGTGCGATGGCTGATGAGGTGGGAATGTGTGATCGCTTTCGATGACATTAGGCGCATCGGTGGGGATGTGGTAGGGACTAGCGCCGTTTCCAGGCAAATACAGTAGGCTCACATGCGTGGGCTTGTTTGCCGGCTGGAACATGTTAATTCTAGAAACATTCTGCGTCGAGGCCCCTGTGCTATTAGTTTGGGAAGAAACATCGATGGCGATACTGTTTGACCCAAGCCTGGCTCCTGCAGAATTCAATGGCTGTTGTTGAGCTGGCGACTGAAGAGCTTCGGCAGCATCGCGCAGAGCGGCATTAGTGTTTGACTGTGTGTACTGCTCATTTGCATTGCCGGCTTTGTCCAATTTAGGGAGAAGCTGATTTGCCGAATCCTCAGAGTCCCCCATGAACACCACCTCCCAGGTTCCCTCTGGAGCCTCGAGGTGATAGTAGCTCGGCTTTGGCTCGTTCATATTCTTGTCAAGGTATATGCGCAATTATCCTGAACTGCTTTGTGCTAAAAATAATACAAAGTCTCTAAGTATGCTGGTGACAAACAAAAGGCCAGAAAGCGAGACAAACCAAACTCTTACACTTTCAAAACTTCCAAGTGCCTGTTAGCCAAAGAGAATTAATTGATCAGTCAGTGCCTTAGTCATGATGGTTGTTTTTGTCTAGGCATGACTGTTTGTAAACCAAAGGAAGGTTTGAGATCACAGATTGATTGCAAAGACCCAACCATGACGACAGTTGTCTTGAAGCACTTTCTCTATCCACCTTATATTAATGCAATACTCATAAATAGTATATATATCTAGCACCCTTACTCTTATACAATAGCAATGAAGTTAGAAGAGCATTCATATTCAGCTGGATTTCCAGTCTTTTGTCTCGGAATTACAGCAAACAACGACATAATCATTGGCGGAGGTGGAGGCCCGGGCTCATCGGGAGTGAAGAACCAGCTGGTAGGTTATAATGTGCCTATGCTAAGGCCTATTGGGGGGTTCTTTTTGAGGAATAATACAAATAATAATAATAATAATGTTGTTGTTGGGCTTGGTATAGACCATCCACAAGATAACAAAAAAGACTCTAGGGTTAGAGAAAAAGGGTGAAGTTATATTGAATTCAGAAGAGGATGCACCCACGTGTATAGCCACCTCAGCAAAGGTAAGATTTTATATATAAATGCATCTAGCTATATATGGTATAATCGGTTTATGGCTGTATATCAATTCTGGCACATGTATAGAATCCAAAGACACTGGTATGTGGGATTAACTCATCAAACGAAGATGTCAAGTCAGGGAATAACGAGAATTTAAGGGTCTTTAAATTCAATAAATCAAAGTATGTGACCTTGAATGTCCCCTCAAGCATTATGAAGTACAATCATAAAAGCGATACTAACTATCGATAAAACATTTACAAAAGGCCAACTCTATACAAAAAGACCAAGACGGTAGAAAGCACCGATCCATGCGAATACCAGGTAATGATAAGTTTATATTGCATAGTCATTAATTGTTGACTATTGGGCTAACAATTTACAATTTTATACAGAGAGCCGTTGCTATCAGCAACAAAGGAGACCTTATAGCTAGCGGATCCACAGATGGCATGGTAAGCTACAGTTGGAGAGCTATTTGTACACTTAATGCCTAAAAGCAAATATCCATGTACATACCCAATAATAATAATAACAACAAAATCTATTTATGTAAAAGGTTGTCGTTACAGATTGTACAACACTGAAACCAGAATTCTCTCCGCTTAAAGCACCTGGAGAAATCATGGATGTAGACTTTAGCTCTGATGACAAATATGTAAGAAAGATACGTTGGTTTATGTTGACCTGATGTTAAAATAACTGATCTGATAAAACTGACTTGAAGAAATAATATTGTATTTCAACAGCTGTCGGTCTTGTTAAAGGACCAGCTCAGAATACTGGATCCGAAAAAAGGAAAGACATTAAATGTCATTGATCCCCTCGCAAAGAAAGGTGATGAAAAAGTAGAGTTTAGAGCTTCCCGCTTTAGTAAATCGGAATCAGACCCATCATCCCTGTTCACAGTCCTTAACAAAGCTTCCCAAAAGGCTTCATATGTAATCAAATGGGATACAGAATCGTGGTCTAAAGTGCTTCAACGAAAAGCTGCTTCAAGTCCTGTGACTGCTTTCGCTATCAGGTAAATCCTAAAATTTCATACATTCAATCTTCACTAAATCCATTATCACTCATGACTAAACACTATGCTTTCTCTAAACTACTAAAGTTTTGATGGAAAACTTCTTGCCTGTGCAACAAAATCCATGGCTATTGTCATTCTTTCATCTGTCAATTTAAAGGTATGTAGCATCATCAGTAGACCTGCAATATGGTGTATAGCGAGACCCTGGACTTATCTATCGCTATCCCCTTAATTCTATAGACACTTCACATCATTCACCAGGCCCACACATTTCCAATCACCTCATTATCATTCGACAGAGAAAACAAGGTTCTTATTAGCGCATCCGCTGATGAGAGCTGCAAGGTCTACAAGCTCCCAGAGACATGGCCAACAATAATCGACCATTGTTACTATTTTGTCACAGAGCATTATTTTATAGCACTTTTTATCCTCGTCCTTCTCATTTCATGGTTCCTTATGCAATAAGCACATTGACCGAGCAACTGCTTTGGTGCTTTGCCTAGTTTTCATTATCATGCCCACAATAATGTTGTCAGCCCTCTTGTCTACAATTGACTTAGATTTTAAATATACGATCCGATTTCATTTTATTTCATAATAGACGTAAAAGAGCCTCAAAAGGTTTCTATAAGCCTCCTAGCCATATGCGGATGTATCATTTATAGTGGAGAGCCCACATGTTTTATATTTATTCGTGATCATTGGTGAAAACACATCTATTTATTATGCTGGGTACTCTGATCCAAATGTGCAGTCACTTTGGTATGTGCTCTAAAGTTCTATCATAATAGGGAGCTCATTATAAGTTCCTTAGCTAATAGGCAAGTTTATAAGCCACTTATCGCTTGCTTATAGCAAACCCAAGCTCGCCAGAGAACAAGGGTGTTTTAAACTTAACCGCGGTAATTCTAATCCAAACTCCCTCCCAAAAATTGGCGCACAGGCCAAATCTAGCAACTCGTCTACCTGTAAAGTCCGCACCTCTTCTATGGGTCGTGCCAATCAAGCCTTATCAAATCACAGTCTCGCTTATAGCTTGATGTAAACGAAATCACTTTTAACAGCTAAATCTTGCGGATAGATAAAGTTCATTGCTCTGGCATTTTGCCCTTTTGTGCTCTTAGATATCTCTTCTCTTTCCTTCCATAAACATATACTTTGTAGATTAAATATGCTTCGTGCCTTTGCCCCCAAAGTCCGTGTGGTAAGTATCTACTTGTGCGTTATTCCAAAGGCCTTATGAAATTTCTTGCTAGATTTAACATGCTTAGTCCTCATGTCATATGAAGGTTTATAAAACTGTGCCTTATACCATTTTACTTACCTCTAATGTGTTATGTATGCCTTTAGACCCCACTCCGTAGCTCAGTCTACTCCGTATTCCGCTCATACAGCAGTGCCCCAGGTACTTGACAATTCTGAATTCGTGTCATACAAATATAAAACACTTGTAAAAATATACTCACATAACTTATTGTTTGCTCTTCTTTGCTAGAATACGACACCGTTGTTATTGGTGGTGGTCCTGGTGGCTATGTAGCTGCTATCAAGGCCGCTCAGCTAGGTCAGAAGGTAAGCGATTTTCGATTTAAAAAGCACAAAAGCGTTGACAAACCTATCAAAAATGGCTATTCTTGACCGCCAATTTGTTGCTATTTATCATAGACAGCTTGCGTTGAGATGCGCTCTACTCTTGGTGGTACTTGCCTCAATGTTGGCTGTATCCCCTCCAAGGCTCTCCTCCACAACTCTCACCTTTACCACGAGGCTAAACACGACTTCGAAAAGCGCGGTATTGATTGTAAGCTACAATATAAGAAACTCGGTCATTTTGTGATAAATGGTGCTTATTGTAATCGCTACTTGGTTTTCATCCAGCTATTTACCAAATATACGGCGAAATATCTATATTTATGTAGGCTCTGATGTAAAGCTCAACCTCCAGAACATGCTTAAGAACAAGGAAAGCGCTGTTAGCAAGCTTACTGGTGGTATCGAGTTCCTCTTCAAGAAGAACAAGGTCGACTGGATCAAGGGCAAGGGCTCATTCAAGTCCCAAAACGACATCGAAGTCACTGGCTCTGATGGCCAGAAGAGCGTCATCAAGGGTAAGAACATCATCATTGCCACTGGATCCGAGCCATCTCCATTCCCTGGATTTGAGATCGACGAGAAGCAGATTGTCACATCTACTGGTGCCCTTTCCCTCGAAAAGGTTCCCGAGAAGATGATCGTTATTGGTGGTGGTGTCATTGGTCTTGAGCTCGGCTCTGTCTGGTCTCGCTTGGGTGCCGAAGTCACCGTTGTTGAGTACATGCCTGCCATCGGCGCTGGTATGGACGCTGAATTGGCCAAGAACTTCCAGCGCCTCCTCTCCAAGCAGGGTCTCAAGTTCAAGCTCAACACCAAGGTCATCAACTCCGAGAAGGTCAATGGGAAGGTCAAGGTCAACGTTGAGTCCGCCAAGACCGGTAAGCCCGAGTCCCTTGAGGCTGATGTTGTCCTCCTCTCTGTTGGTCGCCGCCCATACACTGATGGTCTCGGTCTTGAGAACGTTGGCGTCAAGACTGACTCCAAGGGCCGCATTGAGCTTCTCTCCGAATTCCGCACATCTGTTTCCCACATCCGTGTAATTGGTGATGTTACCGTTGGTCCTATGCTTGCCCACAAGGCCGAGGAAGAAGGTATTGCTGCTGTTGAGTACATCACTAATGGCCACGGCCACGTCAACTACGGCGTTATCCCATCCGTCATCTACACCCACCCTGAGGTCGCCTGGGTTGGAAAGAACGAGCAGGAGCTTAAGGGAGAGGGCGTCAAGTACAAGATCGGCTCCTTCCCATTCGTCGCTAACTCCCGTGCCAAGACCATTGATGATGCCGATGGTATGGTCAAGATCATCACTGATGCCGAGACCGACCGCATCCTTGGTGCCCACATCATCGGCCCCAACGCTGGTGAAATGATTCAGGAAGCTTGTCTCGCTATGGAATACGGTGCCTCTGCTGAGGATGTTGCCCGTACCTGCCACGCCCATCCCACAATGTCTGAGGCCTTCAAGGAAGCTTGTATGGCTGCCTATTCAAAGGCTATCCACGCTTAAAACCATTCATATTTCTTTCTATTTCGCTTAAATGTCTACAATAAACCCTCTGGTTGCTTTTCAACATCTCTAGAACAAGTATATGATTATAAAACAAATATTAATTACATCACGTAATGAAAGCATTTGGAGCTGATATCAGTAGCATTGTTAGGTGTAGATTTTAATGCGTAAAAATAGCAATTTTCAAATGTTTATCAAGATTCAAAGCTAAAAGAATCACTAAACCAATGTCACCATTTGAACATCTTCAGCATAATCGGTGTAAACTTGCACAACTCGTAATACTAACTAACTTTTATACATAAAATAAAGCGAATTAAATCATTTTTTATTTTGAAAAACTTTATAAATTTATCTAAGATGTTAGTACATTGATGCACCACCGGACTATTCGATTCATATTTTAATATTTAGAGGAATATGAGCGAGTTTCAACACAATAAACCGCATGAACAATTATAAGGATAGCATATCGTTAGTATACATACATACATGACCGGAATATATTATAGAGGTGGCTCAAAAGTTGTTAATAAACGTGTATACTTGCTTCAATGGCTTCGATTTCAGTCTCACTTAACTGTGGAGAGCGGTAGCGGCTAGGAAGTTCCCAAAACTCGATTGCTGGTGCGGCAGAAGCTTGAGCAGAGCTTGACGAGGGGGTGCTGTTAGTTTGAAGCTGGTTATCTTGACCCTTGGCTTTGTCCTCAGCAGCATATTTTGCCCATAGCTTTTTTCTGGGACCAATGAATTTAATCAGGGGAACATGCTTATGCCATTTAATTTGTGCTGCTCTAACAACTCTTGTGGGAAACATTTTGATACTTGTTGGTGTGTGAAATGTAAAAACAAGAAAAGTAGAGTTCTAGCTAAAAGCGAAGTGACGTGCTTTTGCTTATGTGTTTGACATGGTTTCTACCAAAAATATATCACAGTGCCAAATGGTAATCGTTCTAAGTGAATTTCCCCCATAAGTGTCAACATTAAATCAGTTTTGGTCCAAAACTGTTTCAATAAGCCCATAATCACAGCGATACAACCAATTTATTAGTGTAAATACGGCAAGATAACCCCTGATCATTATCAGCCATTGCTACTTTTCTAATCCAACAATTTACAACATTCAATTTTTACCTACTGATTTGAATTGTGTAAATGTTTGCTCTAAGAACAGCCAATTTGCAAATCTCCCGCCAGTTGCTTTGGCCTGTCATAGCCGCTCGCCTCATTTCAACCGAATCAAAGACCGGCGATTTAAATGCTGCAGCCGTAAAGACCGATAATGTCCAAACACCTGTCCCAAAACACATTGAAGGCAGCGACCTCCCTGCTCACACTACTTCCGGTGCTCCCGGTAAGGGTTAAGCATGAGCTAGTAATACTATTTTCTGTGCTGAGATGCAATGACAGCTAATTTTATTTTTCCTTGGTTATCTAGAGAGCCTTCATGAAAGACTTGTCCGCATTTACCGTCCCACAAGAAACGCCATGACATCTGGCAAGGACCAGACTCGCTTCTGGAAGATTGATTTTGACAGCCTAGAAATGGCCGATCGCTGGGAGAATCAACTTATAGGATGGGCTAGCAGGTAGGCAGTTTTTGCATGCGCTATTTCGTAGACCATCAGCTAACATTAAAACATGGCTCTAATATCATTGTCCAACTTTATACTAGTGCGGATCCAATGCAGAGTGTACGTCTCAAGTTCACTAGCAAGGATGCGGCCATCAGATTTGCTGAAAAGCAAGGTAAGATAACAGCAAAATCAATGTTTTATATCTCAACCAAAAACAAGAATAGCGTTTCATACTTTTATCAATATTTTTGTATTAAATAGGGTGGAACTACTACGTTCAAGAGCCAAAGACACCTAAATTCAGAAAGAAGGAATATAAGGCCAACTTCCTATACAACCCAGAAAAACTGCGCTGGATCCAAACCAAATAAATTTTGCTTATTAGAACACATATTTACTGGTCGTGATTTGTAACCACTAGAATGGATGAATAAATAAATTTGTTATCCAAATTGAACATTTCTTTTTGGCGAGATCGGTTTGGTGCTTTCACCAATAGACAAATAAGTTGTGTGCAATGACTATAGAATCGACCAAATGTTGGGTAGAAAGTGTATCAAACACGTTTATTTAACATAAAAACATTTATAGACAAATTAGTATGTCATAGTGCTATGATTTCAGGCTAATAGAGTGGCCCCAGAGTCATCATGTTTGGAATAATCACAAATTGGTTCTTGACAGGGATAGTGTGCATCAAATCTAAGCTCAATTTATTTTATATTAGGACTACTTTTTCTGAGAAAGCTCCTTGATCTCTTTGAGAATGTCACCCTCATTTGCTAGCTTCTTTTCTTGTGCTGCATCCAGCTCGACTCCTGAATCCTTCTTTTTCTTTAGCCCACGGATCTGTGTCAACTTCTTTTCCAAGTTACGCAGACGCTTAGAAACATCAACAACAGAAGACTGCTCTGATGGTGCGGGAGAAGAGGAGGGTCCATTTCCATTTGCTGGGGCTGGGGGCTGTGCGTCAGAATTATCGTCACCCTCCTTTTCTTTTGGCTTCTTTGACTTCTTCCTGTTGCGCTTTGCCCCTGATTTCTTTTCTGGTTGTGGATTAGATCCTGGGACCGCAGATGCGCCAGCACCAGGGTTTTTACCAGCAACGTTTCGCAAGTGCGGTGGAACGTAGCTAGATTTAACTTCGGCGACAGGCTTTAGTGGCTTGCTCTCGATGACTAGATGTTTTGGTGCAGGACTCAAAGAAGCGCGCTGAGGGAACTTTTCTACTGTTTCAGGGCGCCATTGAACCTGGAAAAGCTCATTGATCTCCTTTTTATAAACGAGCTCTCCCGAGTAGTGCCAGACACGGATGCCGTTATCAACACGAAGACGAGGAGAAAGCGTAGCAGCAAGGATATAGCGGCCGTCAGGAGACCACTCACAGATCGAAGCACCATTTTCGTTAAAGGTAGCAATCTTTTTTAGAGTCTTTCTTTCCCACAGATCAACATCTCCAGAAAGATTTCCAAAGCCTCCAATTAGCAAGACTCTACCATGAGGATTGAATGAGGCATAGTTTCGATGTGCTTCGCCAAAGTCAAAGATTTCTTTTCCGCGGTGATCGAACAATGAGGTCCGGGGTGGCATGTAGCCATATACTACAGCAAACTCCTTTTCAGCGGGGTTCCATTCAACATCATGAATTGGACCGTCTTTTTTAAGAGAAATTGCGCAGTCAAAGTTTCCGGAGGTGGCCAAAAAGTACATGCGGCTTTCTCCGTAATAACTCTTGTTAGTTTTGTCAACATCGGTATGGGTTATTAGGATCATGCTTGTACCCAATTTGTTCCAGACCATTTCAACCCGGTCCGCTCTGTAGAAGGTCTTGTTTGCCACTGGTATCTTGAAGCTTCCAAGATAAAATATCGCTACGCGAGCAGGAGCTCCATTCTTCTCAGGAACAAATACGCCAACCGCAGGAGATCTGCCAGGAGAGATGCTAAAGTATGAAGCACCAGCCATAACAAGCTTCATAGCCACCTTATCTCCAAATCCTGGTGCCTTGTAAAAGTGGACCTCATTATTGACCATCTTGGCGCAATGGCTCTCATCGTGGGTCCACTGTAGAAAGCAATTGCTTTGTGCCTTTTGAGTATATGAGGCTACGAGCTCTCCAGTCAATGCCGTCCAAACACACAAATTCCTGTGGACCGAGTCTCCCTCGCTTTTCACTATAAATAGCAAGTATTGTAGTACAAATGTTTAATATTGTCCACTCTATTAATCCAAACATAACAATACAGTTGATGATATTATATGAATGCTTACCAAACCGCTCCCAAGTCATCAAATATGTTCCCATAGGAGAGAACTTTGTGTCTACAATGCCACTGCGCTCGATAGAGGCCGTGAGCTCATAGTTGCTCGTTTTGTAAATTTGAATGCTTTATAATATTTAGTAAAAGGCATTCAAAGGTTAGACACATTAGCATTAAGCGGAATGCACACATGCGAGCATGTATTGTGGTATAGGAGCACCGCCTTACCTGTCAGCATGTATACATGCAAAAAGGTCTCCGCTTGGTGTGTACTTGATAGATTTCACACTGGTGGTATGTCTGCGAATAAATAAATAAATATTTTAATATTTGTTAGTTGCTTTTTGGAGTAAATGGTCAAATTCAACTAGGAAAGCAGTGGCCTACTTTTTAAAGTTTTCACACAAGCCAGCATTAGGTGGTGCATTCCACACCTCTAGTTCAGAGGATGAGCGATCTAGACAAGCAAATGAGAAAAGAAAGTTAGACCTCTTGGAAATATGGTGGAAATTCCATGCTCACTGGCAAAATATATGTACGTATTCGTTAGGAAATAGAGAGCAATGTCACTTACAGGCAAATTGGGTTTGGATACTCATGATAGCAGAAGAGAGACAGATAAAGTTTGTAACCAGCCGAACAACGAAAAAATCCAAAGGGTAACTGTGGGGACTAGACAAGAAGGAATCAAAGCACTAACTCACGAAAATTTGTGGGACGGTATTCGACTTTTATAGTACCATCGAATGAGCGTTCAGGTTGTAAAAGAATTGTGTGATTGAGATCAGTGGCTGTTGGACTGCTGTGTGGCAAAGGCTGGTCGTGTCAAACCAGTAGCTGGTACATAAAAAGGGGACTCTAAAAAGGTGGCCTAATATTGAGATTTCTGGAGCATTGGCATCAACAGAAAGGGCTCTAGATTAACATTCAATGTCTTTCTGTGCTGCTTAGCCTTTAAGGCATTTTATTGTAATATTAGAGTTGCAATATGGATGATAATTTTTGAAGTGTACCTTTTGGTGGCCAATGATTATAGGGCCAATCACGACCAAATGAGTGACTAACCCTTCAAAAATTATCCCCCATATTGTTAGGTTTTATATGGCCTTAGGCAAGGATGGTTCTCTAGGAATTGCATATAAAATGGTCAATAGTCGGGCTAAAATTTGAGGAACCATTCTTGCCTATTATACATTTGACCCCAAATGAGAATCCACCATATTTGCTTCAAAGACAACCGGTTTAATACATGGTTAAGCTATATGCATGAAAGATAGGGCAGCTATAAACTTTGTTTAAATATTGTCCACATTCGCGCCTAGTTAGACCTGAAATTGAAAAACATGGACTCTTTGATGCCCCCTTATTATTAATTAGAATATCTTCTATTAAGGATTGGATATTTATTGGCTTGAAACATCAACGATAATAGTTTGGCTGACATCGTTGATATTCTACCAGTGTATTTATTTTTGATATTATTAGGAAATGATAACCTCTTTTAGTGTTGTATTTGGCCTTGATTTATTACTATAAAGTCTTTGAAGTGGCAATAAGTCAACCATATTATTTATTCCTAAAAAAGAAAGCCAGCTATGATTGCGCATCAATGGCCATAAGTAAAAGATATTGTATCTTCATTTCAAGTGTCTCGGGATCATCCTCTTCGTGTGTCTGTGGCGATGATAGGTTTTCGTTAAGTGTCTCTTCAAAGCTAGGGCTGATATCTGTTTGAGCTTGAGAAAGTGGGGTTTGACTGAAGCATTCAGATGTTGAAGACAAAGTGTGAGCTATTGTAGTAGAATCAGATGCTAAGCTTTCTAGCAAATGCGAATATGTGCTATTCAAGAAACTCTCAAAGTGGTCCTTGTCAAATTGAGAGCGAAATTGTAGCTGTAGTTTGATCTGGCTAGCCATGGTCACTTCAAAAGAAATGATCAATATGGAATCTGTCAGGGAGCAAAATTCCAGCTTCCTTTTATTACCTGCCCTGGTTTCTGGCAACTGGATTCTTTCCTACATTTCCAAATATGGCTATTATATAATGTAGACCTACATGTTTACTATTATAACAATAAATTGGCAATATGGTAAAAAGGACAGCTTACAAAAACTATTCGTGGGCCATTGTCACGCAGGCTAGAACACCGTGCGATTCCACTTTGAGTGGAATGGCATGTTATGTACTTGACTAAATATAGGCAGCCATTATAGTGTTCCAGGACTACACCATCTCTTGAGGAAACGGGGGAATCATTTAAAGAGGATGTGTATACTATCTGTTTAGAGTAACTTTGTAGCTCCCAGCAATTCATTTTTCAATAATTCTAAGATACAAGGATATTTTGATGTTGAAAGGTGCAGAAAGAAGGTCGGAATTCATATCCTCGCATCCAGTTGCTTTTAGGTGAAATAGGGTATAGAGCCGGGTCACAGTACTGAAAATTGCAATGCTAGCATTCTGAGAATATATAGCATACATCCTTTTCTCATAAGCATTCTAATTCCTGAGCAGGCAATGCTCTTTGTTGATACAGATTTGTTTAAAGATTTTATTTATACAACCTGGATTTTGTGAGCTGGAGAAGATTCATATCAAACATGCCAGAATATATATAATATGAGCATTGTGCGAGAAGTGGCTTATGTGTTTGTCTACTTTTTACCAGTGCTGTTCTCTTGTCTAAACGGACATAACAATCACAGAAGGATTTTGGGTATTATATAATAAGAACAATGGTAATATTTATCAAATAAACAAATATTTTGCTTACCTCTCTGTAACATTAAGAAGGAGAGAATCAGAATCAAGGAGCATGCGGTTGTTGGACTTTGAAAGTGTTCTTGCAATTTCACGGGCTGCCTCGATACGTCGGAGCTCCAAGTATCCAGGCTGGTTCTTGACGGCTTCACCAATAAGTTCGGCTGATTGTGCCTCACCTTCTGCTCTGACAATGGTCGACTGCTTCTCTTGGCGTGCACGATCAACGGTGAAGGCAGCTCTTTGGGCATCTTGCTGAGCAATCTGCTTGGCTTCTACAGCACTGGTGAAATCAGGGCTGAATGTGATGTGGGTAAGCGATACGTCATCAAGAAGGATGTTAAAGTGGGCAGCACGCTTGGTCAAACTTTCACGAATGAAGCGACTGATGCTTTCACGCTGTGTTATAAGCTGCGAAGCATTGAATCGTGCAACAACACTCTTAAGGACCTCGTTAACAACGGAAGGAAGAACACGCTCGTCGTAATCAGTACCCAGATTACGATATATACTGTGCAGATTATTGGCATCGGGTCTGGAAAGAACGCGGCAAGTGATATTGACCATTTGAAGGTCCTTGGTTCCAGTAAGAGACTGAACGCTGCGAGGTCTGGCACGGACATGGTATATGATGGGTGTTTCTATCCAAGGGATCCTAAAGTGTGTTCCTTCTCCATAAATGGTTGACTTAACACCAGAGACACGAGAGTAAACGATAGCACGATGACCACCATCAACTATTTGCCATATAAGCAGATCGCATTAATAAAGATATCATCGTATGATAGAATGCCAAGCAAAATATAGCAGATGTATTTACCATTGAAAAGACTGTGAGAGCCGCCCCATACAAGCAAACCAAGTCCAAGAAGAGCTGTTGTAGCCCCGATAGAACCTTTTGGTGGGCCGCCGCCGCCGGGGTATCTTCCACCCTTCCCAAAGGCTCCTTTAAATTTAGATAATACTTGCTCGGCTTGCTTCTGAGCCTGGTTCCACTGCTTATTGTCCATTTTCAAATTAGTCGAACACGAGTTTACGCAAGACTGTGTTAATAGCTTTTAATTATGTGTTGACAACGAATCGACTAAATCCAAGAGACAAGATAGACACAGGTCTAAATTTGTTTGCTGACGAGTAAGTCAGTTGCATCAACAGAAATGCATTACAATAATTGATCATGGCTTCAAAATCAGCTATTCATGGATCAGATCAATGTTCCTTTTCTTTTTTGATTCACAAAAGTGGACAGGAAAAAACTGGAGAGCTCACGAACTTTTTTTAGACTTAAACATATTATAAAAATGAGACCCAAAAAGCTATCCCGGGCACAGAAACGGCAGACAAGAGAGAAGGAGGATGATTATATAAACGACCTAGAGAGTAGGGCCATTGAAGGAGTAAGCGCAGCTATTCAAATATACGAACCAGAAACAAATGTAAACGAGTTTTGTTTGAATTGCAACCTTGATAATATTCTAATGCAAACCTAATAGGCATCAAATGAGGGCACAAGTCTTTTCGAAGACCTACCAATGTCATCCAAGACACAAAAAGGCAAGTCAGATATATCTGAGGGTAATAAACGTCGAGACATAAATTCTGTAAAGTATTAATTATGATGGCATGATTTTATGCTTATAGCCCTCGCAAAATCAAACTTTGTTGAGATGACGGAAATCCAGAAGAAATCAATCCCACTTGCTCTTGCCAGGAAAGATGTCCTTGGTGCAGCAAAAACTGGATCAGGCAAAACGCTGGCATTCCTTGTCCCTGTAAGTGCAATATATAAATATGGCAGTATATATCAAACGGAATAAAAAAGGAAGGTCAAAATATCCAACAAATAGTTTATTGCCAATACTTGCTAAAGGTTTTGGAGATATTATACAGAGAAAAGTGGACTCCACTTGATGGTCTTGGTGCCCTAGTGATTTCGCCAACTAGAGAACTGGTCAGTACAGCAGCATCTCCGCAATAATATCTGATTTTATAAAGGCTGCATATTAATATTGATTGTTTTATACTACTGCTACTATTGATTATGTCCAGGCACTTCAAATATTCAACGTATTGTGTAAGATCGGAAGAAACCATGCATTTTCAGCGGGACTTGTCATCGGTGGAAAGAATGTCGAAGAAGAACAAGTCAGACTTACACGTATGAATATTCTGATTTGTACCCCAGGACGACTGCTACAGCATATGGACCAGACAGCTGGGTTTGACTGTAGCAATCTAAAAGTTTTGGGTAGGTAAAAGGTTATTCTTTTGTTATAATTTGTTTTTTGCCTATGATAAGTCTAATGCCGATAATTTTGGTCATGTAGTTCTTGACGAAGCAGACAGAATTCTTGATATGGGGTTCAAAAAGGATGTCAATGCCATCATAGCCAATTTACCAAATATAAGACAAACATTGCTATTTTCAGCTACACAAACCAAGTCGGTAAAAGATCTAGCTAGGTTGAGTTTGAAAGATCCAGAATATGTCGCTGTCCACGAAAAGGCTGATTACAGTACGCCAAAAAGCCTATCCCAGCATTACATGGAGTGCGAACTGCCACAAAAGCTGGATATGCTCTACTCGTTTATCAAGTCGCACTTGAAAACAAAAGCGCTGGTGTTTGTTTCGAGCTGTAAGCAGGTGCGGTTCATATACGAGACATTTACCAAGATGCAATTGGGCGTACCAATTCTTCATTTGCACGGAAAGCAGAAGCAGATGAAGAGGATTGAGATTTTTGAAAAGTTCATGAAGACACCATCATCTTACCTCTTTTGCACAGACATTGCAGCCCGTGGACTTGATTTTCCTGCTGTGGATTGGGTGATTCAGCTGGATTGCCCTGAAGACACAGACACCTATATTCACAGAGTAGGTCGGACTGCACGCTACGACGCTGTTGGTAAAGGTCTGCTTTTGCTTCTTCCCAGCGAACTCAAGATCGTTGATAAACTAAAAGAAAAGAAGGTCCCCATTGAGCAGATACATGCCAAGCCCAACAAAAAAATGTCGGTTGCCAAACAATTGCAGCTGTTCTGTTTCCAGGATCCAGAAATGAAAAACCTAGGGCAAAAGGCATTCCGGTCGTATGTTCGATCCATATACTTGCAGAAAGACAAGGAGGTATTCAAGTTTGATGATCTTCCTCTTGAGGATTTTGCTGAAGCCCTTGGTTTGCCAGGTGCACCGATCATTAAATATGCAAAGAAGAAGACTGATAAGAATATGGCATGGGGGCTTAGAAATATAATAGAGCAACAGGAATCTAGCAAGGATGGCGCCGCAAGTGATTCGAATGACGACGATGCTTCTAAAGATACCACAGCCGCTGAAAAGGCAGCAGCAACAAAAGCAAAGACGAAGACGAAGGTCGATCGTATGTTCCAGCGTAAGAATGATGGCATTTTGGCCGACCACTATCAGCGCCTAGTCGCTCATTCCGATAGTGAGGGCGATGAGGGCGATTTCTTGACCATAAAACGCGCAAATCACGATCTAGAGGATGGAGGCGATTCTGACGAAGCAGATGATGACCTTGAAGCCAGCGACTCAAAAGCAAACCCAGTCAAGGTCATTGCAATCAACCCAGACACCAATTTACCGGTGGTAGTTCCAAACATCCCGGCCCATCTAATGACAAAGAAGCAGATAAACAGGGCTAAAGAAAAGATCATCAAAAACACACGCAACACAAAGGTCGTGTTTGACGATGACGGTAATGCACAGTCGCCATATGAACTGAAGGATGATAAAGAGTTTAGAAAGGAAGGTGCGATTAATGACCTTGTTGAAAGCTATACTCGGGAGGCCAAGAGCCATATGGAGGAGGCCGATGTGGCTGACAGGGCAGTCGAGAAGGAAAGGAGACGTCAAAAGAGGCTTTTGAAGAAGCAGCGTGAGCGCGAGGCAATGGGAGACTTCAGAGACGACCCAGTAGTCGTCCTTGGGGGTCCTGGTTCTGAGGATGAGATCGAGTATCATGATTCCATTCGTAAGAGAGGATATGGTGGAGAATCTGGTAGCGATGATTATGGAAGCGGCAGCGATGAAAACATATCACCTGCCAGCACCAAACCAAGAAAGGACCAGAAAAGACCAGTCAAGAAGGCCCGCGTGCTCGAGATTGCAGAAGCACCAGAGACTCTACAAGACCAGGAGGAGCTGGCTTTGCGCATTCTACAGTCCTCATGATGATGCATTGGCTTTTGTTGGGTGCTGCAATCAAATCAAACAAGGGTGATTTTACAATTAATAAAAATATTTTTTCTTTTGCAAGCATGGTTTATAAGGTCTAATTTGGAGTTAATTTTTGCCTTCTAGCTTTTTACAACCTTTGTATCTTCGTTTTCATTTTGCTATTATTGCTATCTGGCGCAGTCTCTAGACTTCAAGGTAAAGTACCTACATATTCTCCTAACTAGGCTGCAAGTATTCCTATAAACACCAACACATAAATATATTGTAGCTATCGAAGCTATGGATAAAGATACCCCATTTTATCTGTAGTCAATAGTGCTACTAGAGTAAAGACAAATATGCTTTCGGCAACAAAAGTCATGCGATCAAAGACTCGCTATGTATAGTCTGATCCTAACAATGCCAAAGCTACATCATACTTGCAGCCTCTATACCCCTTAAATCTATCCGTTTCCCCCTTTCACTATTTGCTTTCTGTTACCACAGGCATTTTCTAGTGGCCCTCTTGAGAAAGCAAAACCATGCCCTAGATACATTGGCCAGCATTTGCAGTAAGCCAAACTAACAATGTGGATGTATTCGACCACTGTCATTTTGTAACTTTAGGTGTGCCACCATACAAGCTTTTGAGGCCCGATGACCGGTCAACCCTATCTTTTTGCTAGTCTTTGAGTGCTTTGTCAAATAACAATAAACATTCTTGAAAACATCACGGGATTTGTATTGCAGCCTAGTTAACCCAGTTTCCATCTTGAACCCAAGTCGTGGGAACTTTCTACCAGTAGGACGTTGTCTTGCCTCTGGTACTGAAACTGAGCAGCCACCACAAGCATGTGGGTCTTTATGCAGTGAACAGTGTTGGCATTCGAGCTCACCTGATAATGTGTGTTGCCATCTTAATGGATATTTGTCGGACAATCAGGGAGGTCACGTTTTTGGACCACATTGGCTCCTCTCTTGGATATACATGTATAAACAGAAAAGTTTCAATAGTGCTACTTCTACTATCATCTGTTCACCATTGTCGTCATCACCACCTATTTGGTTTTCAGGCAAGGGCTTTTTGCTCTTTGAAACCTTTTTATACCTCTCCTGTCTCTTCTCTCTCTTTCAGCTATACCATAGCACTCTGATATAGTTTCCCATTGTTTTTCTGTTTTATTAACCATGGCCACCTTACGTGTCTCGAGGGCCCAAACGCATCGTCTCATTCCCGGACGGCTCTCTCCATTCACAACTCTGGCTTCTAGACCAACCCCATTATGTACTTCTTTAATATTGGTAAATGGCACACCGCTGTCGTCGCTATCGCCATCCCCATCATCATATTCCCTGGGAGCAAGGCTCTCCCAGGAGGCCTCATTCAGCACCTGCATTCCTGCTCGGAAAAACGGAAAGGGCTGGGACTATGTTGACAGCATTGTTAACGACGAGGCAGCAAGCCCAAAAAGAGGGCCCAAGAAGCCTATTAAAGGGCTTAGTAGCAGCCAGGCCAGCGTGACCTCCAAATCTGCATCACATCAACACACAACCAAAGACTCCAACCCCAGTATCACTGACTCTAATGGAGCCACTGGGGAAAAGATCAGCCCAAAGACGGTAAGTCCGGCCACAAACCAGCAGCAAAATGACTGAAGCCTACAGCTATACTAATTAACAGGAAACTTTGCACTTGGACTAGATTATGAACCATTTGGATAACTATGTTATTGGGCAGGCTCGAGCCAAAAAGATCCTTTCAGTAGCCGTGTATAACCACTACAACCGCATCCGTGCAAATATGCTCCGGAAAGAACAACAAATGCACCTCAATCGCCAGAGCCAGAGCGATTATTACAACAGCCACATATACGACCATGCCGAAACAATATATTTTGGCACTAATGACCAAAAGCACACTCAGAGAACCAACAGCGCCAGCGAAAAGGCCAAGGCTGACATTGACCTGTCCAGAGAAACAGCTGCCTCCAAGGATAGTGCAAGCTCCACATATGCAATGCCCGAATCCCAGTTTCTGGATAAAGAAGTCTCTGAAAAAAATGCCGAAAGCCCAGCTGGCGTGCTGCAATCTCAAACATCTGAAAAACCCTCTGCCTCTCCTGAGGCCAACACCACCAAAGATTCATTCTTTATAAGTGACACATTACTTGAGAAAAGCAATGTTTTGTTGATTGGTCCAACTGGCTCAGGCAAGTACCAGCTGCTTTATTTTTATACCAATCTACCAATCTACGTACAAATATTCCCACCCACATGTATTCGCCATATTGCGTCTTATACTGACAAGCCATCTTTGCTATTTCTCATGTAGGCAAAACACTTTTGGCAAAAACATTAGCAAAGGTTCTCGATGTCCCATTTTCTGTGTCTGATGCCACGCCTCTTACCCAGGCAGGCTATGTTGGCGAGGACGTTGAAGTTATAATCCAGAGGCTTCTTCAGAGTTGCGACTACGACGTTTCTAGAGCCGAGCATGGAATTGTTTTCATTGATGAGATTGACAAAATATCGAGACGCTCTGACTCATTTTCGATGTCCAAAGATGTTTCAGGCGAGGGTGTGCAGCAAGCGCTTCTCAGAATGCTTGAGGGAACAGTTGTTACAATTACCGACAAATCGGGATCTGCTGGTGGCTTCGGCTCATCTTCTCATCACGGTGGACCTCCATCATCCTTTGGTTCCAGTAACTTCGGCATGGGAAGCACCAATGGCGGACACGGCGGTAATGGCGCTACCGGCCCAGGCGGACCTAACCACCAATCCCCAATCTTCCCTGGAAGCCCCTCTATGGGTGGTGCTGGTCGGAGAGGTGGTCCTGGTTCGGGATCTGGCTCGGGAATTAACGGACTGGGTGGAAACCCATTCACCGGCTCTAAAGGCGATGTCTATACCGTAGATACGAGTAACATTCTGTTTATCCTCAGTGGTGCCTTTGTGGATTTAGACAAAATAGTCATGGACAGAGTTGCCAAGGGAAGCATCGGCTTTGATAATCCTATTCGGAGTACAGACTCGTCTGGAGTATCCAAGAAGGTGGCAGAAATGTTTACTCCTGCAAGCTTTGATAATACAGCGGCATCCTCAGATTTCAACCCACTAGACTACGTCGAGCCAGGGGATTTAATAAAATTCGGTCTGATTCCCGAGTTTATTGGCCGACTTCCAGTGTTGGCTAGTGTTAATAAGCTTGACAGAGAATCTTTGGTGAGAGTATTGACAGAACCAAGAAACGCCTTGATTGCTCAGTACAAATCACTATTGGAAATGAGCGGTGCGAAACTACACATTACCAACAATGCATTGCTAGTTATTGCTGAGCAAGCAATCCAGAAGCAGACTGGCGCCAGAGGTCTTCGTCGTATAATGGTAAGTCTTGGCTTTTATCATGAATTTATTACCATATATAGTATATATACAACAAATGTTTACTCACTATACCAATACTGTTATTATGACTATATAGGAAAACCTTTTGCTAGAGCCAATGTTTGATGCCCCCGGCTCATCGATAAGGTATATTGTTATTGATTCTGATGTTGCTAGCTTCCGTAAAAGACCACTATATTTCAGTTCGGTTCAAGAAAGCGATGTTGAGAATGCCATATGGGCAGACGACAGCAGAGTCATCGACCCTGTATTGTTGACCTCGAAATCGCCAAACAATGGGAACATGGGATCAAATCCCACGAACAGTCAATCCCAAGGGCCAATGCCACAATCTCACCCTCTGGCTTGGAAGGGCGGTGATGATATTCTGTTCCGTGAACCCAAGGAGAAAGAGGCTGCCACTGCCATTGCTTCTCCAGCCAGCCAGCCTCGCTCAGAAAGTATATAATGAAAGGCAACAATATAAAGGAACCCAAGCTGCTTCAGCCCAGCCCTTCATTATCAAAGTCAATCAACATTATACATTATCACTAGTTGCCAAGTTTTATCTATGTATTTTTTAGCTCTATCTGTGGCCTACTCTTCAAGCCTGTCTTTGTGTGGAGTAAATAACTAGGCCAATGCCTTTGATTGCTCATTTTAATAGCCTTCTAGAATTCTCGTATTACAAGTGCTAGTTCATTGAGTCTATTTGCCCTAATAAACATGTTGTACTATTACTGTGTTGAATAAGTTTTAGCTTGTGACGGTTGATAAAACATGTTCTTGAAATACTTCTAGTTGGCCAAAGCTCCTTGCTTCCACCTCCTGGAATCTAATGGCTAAATATTTATAGAAGGTGGTTTTTTATCCCTTTCTCTTGAAAAAAAAAGAAGGTGATGCACAGGGGTTATATAGCTAGTTGGAGATCACATCATTTTTCAGTGGCCTACATTTGTTTAATAAAGCATTGAGGATATCCAACCACATGTGAGGTATAATTACTAGTACTGCTACTACTGTTGGTTAGAGTGCATCCGAATTGGTCAATGAAAAGGCATTGATGCATTTTGAATTACCACGGAAAATTAGTTTGTAGGGAAATATATATGCCCTTTTCATCGGAAAATCCGAACGAGTATGGTTTAAAAGAAATTGGTTTAGGTAGAACCGTTGTTTGTATTTCTAAACTCTTTTCATCGTTTTTATAATTTATACACACACACATACACATAAATTATATATATATATATAATTGTTAATACGATATTTACTTACAATGTCAGACTCATCTCCTATAATCGAAAGCCCAATAGAAATTAATCACCCTTACTACCCTCGCGATCCCAACCTTCTTCCTCATTATAGACCATCCAATCTGACAATTGTTGGTGCATTTGGCGTCTTGGGTTCGGGAATTGCAATCGTTATTGTACTCTCGGTCCTAGCTATCAAGTTCAGCAATAGACGTGTACCTCTTACATGCGGAGAAAAGCTTACTTTCGGATGGTTCATGGTCTGTGGATTGATCCACATTGTCTTGGAAGGATACTTTTCTTTCAACCACAAAACCATAGCCGGAAACGAACACATTTTGGCCGACCTGTGGAGAGAATACTCCCACTCGGACTCCAGATATTTGACTTCTGACACTTTTACCGTCCTCATGGAGGGAATTACTGCCATTTTCGACGGCTCCATGGCTGTTGTTGCTGCTTACGGCATTATTAACGATTCTCCTTTCAGACACGTCGCCCAGATCCTTTGCTCCTTGGCTCAACTCTATGGCAATGTCCTATATCTTTCCACCGCTTATATGGACAACTTTGTTGCTGCCAACCCACACCCATTCTACTTCTATGGCTACTTTGTTTTTATGAATGCCATCTGGATTGTTATCCCTACTATCCTTGTATTCCAATCTTCAAAGGCCATTTACGAAGGTATGAGCATTGCACAAGGCGTAAAGTATGCAAAGCTAAAGACTAACTAAGTCATATTTTGATTTTGATAACACATTTTATACTACTAATAAAATGCTTCCAGCCTGTCATGAATCTTGTTCTAGTGATGTGCAATGTGGTTTATTTTCTTTGTTTAATTGCAAGTATGGCATAGTGATTAATAATGATTTGGTAAAGGACTTTTTACTATAGCTAAATAAATTGAAGCAGTATGTGTAGCACAGACTAAGATATTTAATTACCACCTGCGACGGGGTGTTCCTGAAGAGTAGTGGAATGGAGATGCGACTGCACCCATTGCTCCTTGAGTGTATGTACGTTGGGCACTTGCTGGTGTGCGCAAAACGCTTGGCGAGTTGAATGACATTACTGGTGGGGCATTGGAGGGTGTAGCCGTTGTAGATTGGAGGCTTAGGCCGCCCACCCTAGAGGCAAGTGGTGTTGCAAATATGGAGTCATTGGCTTGGTTGTCAGCATTGCTGACATTGCTGTAAGCAAGAGGGTTGTTTGACCGAATGTTGGCCTGGTGGGCGGACTGGATCTGTTTTTGTACTTCTGAGGCCTGATTTATTCTGGATTGTAGTTGAGCAGTCTGGCCGTCAATCCATTCCAGGGCTCCAAGATGAGAGTTGAGGATGTGGACTATTTGTGCTAGTGGGTTGTTGGCGTTGTTGGGTCCGGACATGCCACTTCCAGATGAGGATGCTCCAGATCCTTCTTGAATTCTGGTGCTGGAGTTTACTTCATTAATGACAGTCTTCAGTCTTTCTCCAAGCTCATCAAGGTGAACATTAAGGCGCGATGCCATGGTGTATGCTTTCTCACGCTCCTCATCTGCACTAGTAATCCCCTTTTTGCCTCCTTGTCTAGGACCACCAGAAGTTCCCTCAGCCAGCTCACGAATTCTTACTTCATAGCCATCCAGGAGATGCTGAAGAGCACGCTGTTGTGCCTCCATATGCTCAATACTCTGATCAAGTTCTCCCTGCTCCTGTTCGATAGCGACTGTGGCCTCGTATAGTTCGGTGATGTTTTGACCCTGGTGCAGCAATATTTCATCCCAACTACCAACAGTCTTTGCCTGTTCTTGGAAAACACGAGTCTGCTCAGCGAGCTCTGATGTCCATGTATGAAGAATATCCTCAAGAGTCTTGGACTCAAGGATTGTTGTAGATGTTGGAGGTATATCTTTGGAGGCTGTCGCAGTGGTACTTGCCTTTGACTCTTCAGTCTTTGTTGTGGCATCCCCGCTTACAACAGGGGCAGCCGTGACTTTCACATTGGCTTTTGAATCAGTAGAAGATTGGGAATCCTTGTTGCCAAATGAAGAGAACAGAGATGTGCCTGTTGGGGCAGCAGCGGAGCTAGCAGGAGCAGTGGTTGTGGCAGTCTTGTTATCAGTTGTCGAGGAACCGCCAGAAAAAGAAGAAAAGAGGGAAGTTGATTTAGCAGGTTGGGATTCTGTTGGTTTTGATGTTTCTGTCTTGCTTCCAAAGAGAGAAGAACCAGTGGCCCCAGTCGAAGTGCCAGCGGTTGTAGAGGCTGTAGTATTACCAAACAATGATGTTGGCTTGTCTTTGTCTGTATTTGTTGACGATCCAAAATCCGATGGTTTGGCTGCCTGGCTTGAAAACAATGATCCTCCAGTTGAGGTGGAGGAACCACCAATTCCTGTCCCTGATGATCCAAACAGTGAACCTCCTGTGGTTGCAGATGATGTTGAATCTTTGTTTACTGAGCCGAAAATTGATGTTTGGTTGGTGCTAGCAGAAGTTGCGGCTCCAAATGACGGAACAGAAGACGATGTACTAGTTTGAGAAGCACCGAACAATCCAGAACCTGTGCTTCCAGACCCACTCCCGAATGCTGTGGAAGTCATGGTTGATTTGGATGTATCATTCGAAGTAGCAGTACTAGTGCCGCCAAATCCTGAACTTACATTGTTGCTTCCAAATGAAGCAAACAAGCCTGATGATGCTCCACTGGAAGATGTTGCTGCACCAGGTTGGGAAAATAGGCTAGAGGCAGTCGTACCACTAGTAGCGGCTGTTGATGCATTGGCATCGGTCTTGGTGTTTGTGTTTCCGAAGCTTAAAGATCCAAACGATGGTGCCGAAGTGGTGCTTGAACTTGTGTTTCCAAATCCTGAAAATCCTGAAGAACCAAATACTGGTGCACTTGTATTAGTAGAAGTCGCAGCAGTGCCTGACGTGCTTGTAGAGGCGTTCCCAAATAAGCTAGAGCCCGTATTCTGGGTTGAGAATGTACTAAAACCTCCAAAAAGGCCTGTTCCTGATGAACTGGTATTGTTAGAGCCACTTGTTGACGCTCCAAATAGTGATTTCGTAGGCGCATTTGAGGCCCCAGAGGTCGATATGCTGAAACCAGAACCAAATGGCTTGGATTCGCCTTCTTTATTTGTATTTGTGTTGAAATTCATTGTAACTCGATGAGGTTATTCACGTGTTTCTATTTCGTATCAATACTTTATTTTGAGAATTTTTTGTTGCCGGTGGTGTTCAATAAAAATAAAACAATTGCAAAGGAGAGACAACAAGCTGATAGACGATCTCGCAATTCAAAAATTAAAAGCAATTACTCACCAGAAGCAACACCCCTAACTGGTATATAATAAACAATTTTGATCATGATCATGATCAGTTCTTAGCCAAATACGAATACTGATTTTTTGACTAATAGCTTGGATTGTGTCTCTCTTCATCACACAGCAAACTTTAAAAAAGATATAAATGATAGGTTTATGGCGTCATGGCTGGAAAAGCCGAAGCATAGCTTTTCTAAGCAACAAGCATTCCCCAAATTCGTTATATTTATTGTCAAATTATTGCCGATCGCTAACAAAAGGTAACATATTGATCCTACCAGCTTGATACTGCATAATGAAATCTTCTTGCGATAGTGATCCTATTCTAGTAGCAATAATATTAATAAAGGTTCCCTAGCTTTAAGGACTGATGCCTCTGCTATATCAAGTCGACTCATGAACATTTTGAATTCATTAGATTCAGCAAAGCAAGAACCAGAGAACAGCGCCACACCATCAAGAGAAAGGCTTATCGCAGAGCTACGCGGAAATAATGAGCATAAACTTTCCACTGCATTTCCGATCCTAACTAATCTCTTGAAGTTAAACCTAGTAGCAGATTCAAATGGTCGCCTGTTATCAAAAAATAGACCCTTGTGTAGAGAAGACCATGAAGTTTTAGACATCTTGTGGACTATTGCAAAAAGCGAGAAAGATATAACAAAACTAGTCAAACTCGTGTACAGAACACTTGGTCTATATCAAGACGATGTGCTCATAACTCCACTGAGTTTGCCTCTTATCGAGAAAATCATCACCTGCTGCATCGATGTCAAATTCTCAACGCTTCCCCAAAGAAAGATTGCTGGCCAACTCTGTACCTTTATCTTTTCAAAAGAACAAACCCTAGAGCGATTTCCCGATCTTTTACAGGACAAACGCTGGCAAAAGCTATACATTAGGATGCACGGATACAATGAAAACATAGCGGAATTGAATGCCTTTATTAAAACTCTAGAGGACTACAAAAGCGATCCTGAGCTGCTGTGTGAGGTCATAAGCGCCAAAGCAAGATGTTACAACACCGAAATATCTAAGGATATGTGGAATAAAATTTCTACAGAAAAGTATTCCGAATTGTCTATTTTCAGGGAAGCTAGAAACGCCATTGCTTTGAGCTATGCTGAAATGGGCGACATTGACGAAGCAACGAAGTTTTATTCCAAAACCCAAAAGGAATTCGGCTTTGGCATTTCAGTTGACCAAACATCATCTCTGGAACGGCTACAACTATATGAGGCAGCGATTATGATACAATTAGCGCATCACCCGTTCAGCGAGCAGCTACACACAACTACATCCAGACGTTTTGGGAAGCCATTAAAGTCTAGGGTCAAGGACCAAGACCAGTCAATGTTTGGTAGTTTGCTTAGGTGGCAAGATATTGAGGAGGGGCTTGTTTCATCTGGAGTCACCCCAACAGGAGATGTTCTTGAAGCGCTTTTAAGATGTGAAAGCCTTTTCCATATCATTGCACCATCGGTGTGCAAATTTGAAAGGATAGAATCCCGTTTAGAGATGATGCTGGCCAAAGGATGCGTGCCAACTTTACCAAGCTATCAGCTGGCAATGTGGGCGGCTGCATATTCTAGAGAATCCAAGCACAGGAACCATGGCGAGCATGCGGAAGCGCTGTTGGAGAGAGCCAAAAGGTTATATCCCAAAGAGCTGACATCGGAGACATATTTGCCAGTTATGGTTTCGTGTCTATCACCACAGCTCATTTTTGGAAATAGACATTCTGGTTTACCGGAGCATTCGTTTAGAATCCCTTTTAGCCGGGAACTTCACCGGCATTCTCTCTGGGGACACGAGAGAATATTCAAGCACTTTAATGAACTCTTGAGCAAGCCCACATACATTACAAAGGAGTGCTACGTTGTTATGATGTGGTTCGCCGCTTCTGCCCACAAACTTCCGCTATTTTCTCAGATTTGGCATAGAGCTATTGGTGCAAGCAACCACCTACACACATATACAAGCCCAAAGACCCAAATTTTGCGAGATAACTGGTTTTACACTCAGATATTTAGAATGCTGTCAAGTCGATCCAACGAAGCCTGGTTTGCTGTATCGAATGTTCGTGCCCAAATGTTGACTGAGCAGCCCAAAGTCAAGATCACTGGTGCTCTACTTGCAGCCCAAATCAATTGCTGTGCAACTTGCAACGAATTCAAAGTTGCAAAGAAGATTATGGAAATTGCCAACGAGAGAAGCCTATCAAATGACCCCGAAGTTATCGAAGCCTATAGCAGAGCTCACTTTGTTGACTCATGTCCTCCCGCTGAAGCTATCAAGGTGGCCAATATGATGATCGAGCAGTTGGACAACAAGCTTGATGATAAGACATACTATGCTGCTCTTCGCTACTTTGCCAAGCGCTCTCCAGATCTGCAAATGTCTGTCAAGATTTTCAATCTCTGGGTTGATGTTAATAGTAAGGGTCAGTCTCTATCGCCACAATTTGCTAAATCGGTACCAGCTTTGCAAAAACAGCTTGACGCGGCGAATTCCGAACCAGGCTATTTTGACCATAGCAAAGCCCCCAGAGTCACCATTCAGGCAGGATTATTTGGTGAATCTGAACTCCGCCAACCGATGCAAACGTACTACGAACACGAGATGCTGATGCTGTGTCTCCTTGCTGAAGCATTTGTTACTTCGGAATGCTGGAGTCAGGCTGCTGTTCTTGTTGACCATCTATGTCTACAGACTGCTTCTGGATATCAAACCAATGCGACTACTAACGCTGCTGCGGGGCTAGCAAAACTTGCCCTCAAATCAAACACGGATGCTGGAATAAAGCTGGGACTTCAACTAACCGCCTTCTATTTGTCTTCACAAGGGGAGAAGGCCCCAAAGACTAGGCAATACTTGCGCTGGAAATATACATTACCGAACGTGATCAATGTTATTGAAAGCCCCGGGTGCCCACTCTCAAAAGTCCAAGTCCAACAGTATCTAGATGCAATTGCTGACACTAAACTAAAACAATTTTTGCAAGAAGCCGAAGCTTTTTAATTATCGAATATCTTGCTTAATAATAAACCCATTTTGCCTTTATGCTTGTTAATGACTAATGTAAACTATGAAATCAAGTGCAGCGATTTTTCATATATGGATCATAATTTTTGAAGGGTGAATTTTGGTGACCAGTGATTATAGGGGAACCACAGCCAAATGGATGTCTAGTTTTACTAGCAAACATTCACCCTTCAAAAATTATCACCCATATTGTTGAACAAACTTTGTTTTTGCATTTTTAGAATAAAACTATCTTTCTAATGAACAATATAGGCTCTTCCTGAGATCAGGCACTTGTGATTAATTAAATCAGATTTGGAGCTACGTCGCGTCACGTTTATACAGCCAAATCATTTGCTGATGAACAAAATGCATTGAAAACAAACTTTGGGACCAACATCCTGGATCTTTTGCACACTTTGCTATTGCTTATTTATTAATTCTGCGCATATAGTCGCCAATTAATACCTTGCTAGAAATGACTGAAAAGGGAAAATCTGTTGATAACAACCCACAAACCTCTGCTGATCAAGACGCCAAAATGGCCGTTCTTCCTGTCATTTCAGAGCTCATTGACAAGGGAACCCGAGCTTTTGCTTTGGAGCAATGGGAGGACGCAATCAACTATTTCGGAGAAATGTCCCAAACAACGCAAGTATCTGGTTTATACTTATTCCTTTATGTGCACATACATAGTAAAATACTGTATTAGCTAAAGTAAAATTTGTGAAATGTATTTGCAGAGAACAAGCATTCGGCTCCCAGTCACCAAGATATGCAGATGCTCTAGTCATGTATGGTCGTGCGCTTTTGCAGAATGCTATTCATCAAACAACACTTCTTGCCAAAAAGACACTGGCAGAAGCAGCAGCAAAATCCCAGCAAGGTAAATGGCCAAGCACTAACTGTATAATTTAATGTATTATCAAAATTCATTTTTTGTTGACAGTATCCTTGTGTTTGAAATTATTATCTAGTCGAAGAGAATGGTACTCCTGCGAAGAAAGGTCACATACAGTTTGAAGGCGAACCAGATTTCCGTGCCTTTGATGAAGATGGTGCTGATGAGAAGGAAGGAGAGAAAAATTGTGATGAGCCTGAAAAAGTAGCTGGTACATCCAAGGAACAATCAAATGGAAAAGAAGCAGAAACATCCAATGGTGGAGATGAGGGGGGCAATGACAATGAGGATGAAGACGATACAGGAGATGACTTCAGTGCAGCTTGGGAAGTCCTGGATGTTGCTCGTGTAATCCAAGAACAACAGCCTGGAAAAGATGCTCAACTAAAGTTGTCAGAGACGCTGATGCTCTTGGGAGATGTCTCTATGGAATCAGAGAGCTTTGAGCAGGCTACCAAAGATTTTGAGCACGCCTTGCTAGTTAAGAAGCAGCATCTGGCTGATGATGATCGTGAACTTGCTGAGGCCTATTATAAACTAGCACTTGCATATGAATACAACAAAGAGACAGGCAAAGCTATTGAATCTCTCGAAAGTGTAAAGCAAGTTCTTGATAAACACAAAAACAGGCTAATGGAGGAACAGAAAAATGCAAGCGAAGATAAAACCAAAAGCATAACAGAAGAGATTAAAGATATTGATGAACTTCTAAATGATGTATCCTTGAAGGTATGGCAACAGTTTCAAATCACGCATCATATACAAACCAATTTTGTATATAGGCTAAACAAAAAATATGCATTTCTTAATCTATAAATAGTGTGAGGAATGGAAGGCTCCAAAACCTGCTACCTCCATAGGCCTTGGAACAGATTCGCCTATCCCAATATCAGAAGAAGCAAAGGCCATTCTAGAACAAGCCCTCAAAGCCGGAACTGTAAATGACTTGACCTCGTTGGCACGATCCAAGAAAGCAAAGGCCAAGGAGAATCCAGCATCTGAAAATGGAAACGACCCCAGTGTCGATTCTTCTGCTCAAAGCGCAGGAAAGCGAAAAGTAGACAATGAGCCAGAAAATGAAGAGTCCAAAAAAGCCAAGGTCTAACTGACTACCACCACTCCATACATACATCTATTTTACAATTCTTTCTTTTAGTATAAAGTTTCAATTTTTGAATTATAATTGCTTGTGACATTGATCTGACGTTATTTTTGTGTAATCAGAATCAATTCAGTGTTAAATACGCGTCTCTTGATCTTTTACTGATCAGCATCCTATATTCTGATTGCTTTTGGTCGTGTCTGCCTGGTCACTTTCACTTCTCTTGCTCTACAAGTCATTTTTCAATCTATTCTACAAGTACGCTTGGCATTCCAAGTATAATAATAGCATCTGTAGTAGCAGTCATGAGCGAAGACAGTACCCACACCACAAACCTTCCACGAATTCGTAAGCTTGACAAGTCGGTTATTGACCGCATTGCTGCTGGAGAGGTAATAAATCGCATATATATATATATATTCATTTAAGAGATGATATATGCATAATCGTCTCTCTAGAGTTTATTGTAATACTGACTATATTACGTTATTGGAATTTGAATATTAAACATGAACTCTGGAATAGATTATTCACAGACCAGCTAATGCTTTGAAAGAATTGATTGAAAATTCGCTGGATGCTGGGGCAACCACCATATCGATAACTATAAAAGATGGAGGAATGAAACTATTACAAATACAGGACAATGGTCATGGGATTAAAGCATGTATTGAAGTTATTAAAGCAATTGATTCCCAAGTAACTCTAACTCAGCATTTAGCACCAACAGGATCTTTTTAATCGTTGTAGAAAGAGGATCTTGATATAGTATGCGAAAGATTCACGACAAGTAAACTTCGGTCTTACGAAGACCTATCAACAATCCAAACATATGGATTCCGTGGTGAAGCTTTGGCTAGCATAAGCCATGTATCCCATCTCACAATTACATCCAAGACTGCTGAGTCTGATTGCGCATTCAAGCAAGTTCCTATATCAATATGTTTCAATTATGGCCTGTTTCTTTTATAAGTGATCTAACCACATCTTCTGTTGTAGAGCAACTTATGCAGATGGTAAGCTTGTCCCACCAAAAGCCGGGGCCACATCTGATCCAAAACCATGTGCTGGAAACAACGGAACACAGATAATTGTAAGCACTAGTGTCACTGGCAATTTTTAAATGAGAAAATGTAGCCGGATGTTTACTATAGAAACATAAGTACCTACTTACTCGCTATAAATTTCTATAGGCCGAAGACTTGTTTTACAACCTAACTTTCCGAAAAAAGGCCTTAAAGAATATCACCGAGGAATACAATAGAGTACTTGAAGTAGTCAACAAGTACTCTATACACAATTCCGGAATTGCATTTACTTGCCGAAAGGTAACAATGGCCGTCAGATCCCATTCGAATAGCATATACACACCCCTTTTACACAGCACCATATATCAACTACTTATTGTTCTCTACAGGCTGGTACAACTGCTGTCGATCTTAGCACTCCCCCGAATGCTACAACCCTAGACTGCATTCGGTTGGTATATGGGACAAATGTTGCCTCTTCAGTCGAGTCAGTTGAAGTGAATTCCACGCCCCTAAAGTTCAAGTGCAAATGCCTTGTTTCCAACATGAACCATGAAAACCGAAAAACTATATTCCTTTTGTTTATTAATCGTAAGTTTTAACTCTAAGCAAACTCTTGCATGCGTATCATCAGCACTCCTTAGTATTCCCACCCTCATATACTACATTATTCAACACTTCTGTGATAGATCGCTTGGTCGATTGTCCGCCATTAAAGCGGGCTGTCGAAAACCTGTACACGTCTATACATCCCAAGTCGTCAAAACCATTTGCTTACATTGACATTCAACTAGATCCACGCACTGTGGATGTGAATGTTCACCCGACAAAACGTGAAGTTCAATTTCTCAACCAAGATGAAATAATCTCTGAGATCACCGAAAAGATCAGGGGCATGCTGACAAAAAACAATGAAACGCAAACGTATCGTGTACAAACCCTACTCACGCCAATAACTACCAGATCCGTAGACAGTACACTGCTTGATGCTATGAGTCCAACAACACCCACAAAGAATCCAAACGGGGAAAAAGATGGAGTTGTCAATATCCAAATTCCCTCAAGTTTATCCAAAAGAGGAACTTCAAGCGCTTTGTCAACGCCTAAGCCTACTGCAACCCCCACACGAAAATTGCCTGTTAATAAGATGGTTAGAACTGATAGTCGCTCCCTCTCCCTTGAATCATTTGCATTCACATCTCCCACATCCAAGCCAATTCCTCGAGCAAAAATGGTCTCATATTCAGATAGCGAAGATGATGAGGAAATAGAACTTGATCTAAATTTGGGTAGTGCTCCAGTTATAACAAGGACAAGGCATAAAAACTCGCCATCGAAACACCAGACCGGTGATTCTGGAGACATTGCATCTCCACAAGGATTAACAGAAATGAATACAATTAGCATTCCCAGTAAAAGAAGACATGAAGATATCCATCCTCCCGCGACGGATACTTCACAAAACATTGGCAATAGTGCAAAAGTTCCATCAACTGATGCTTCAGCTACAAAAAGACTTTCGAATGAATCCGATGATAGCTCTACTCCTTCAACTTCGTCACAAACAGTTGTAAATTCAAAAACAAACCCTCTGGTTAATATAAAACCTCGTCCTAAAGTAAACGTTCGACTAACAAGTATACTACAGCTTCGTCAAGAACTAAAGGACAGAACAAACAGAGATTTGACAACCATTCTAAACAATCACAACTTTGTTGGATTTGTTGATGGGTTTCGAGCACTAATACAACATCAAACAAAACTTTACATTTTAGATATACAGGCTATAAGTGAAGAGCTGTTTTACAACATTACTCTCCAAGATTTCCATAATTTCGGACACATGGTGCTCGACCCCCCGGTCTCTATATATGATATGACGCTATTGGCACTCCAAGTAGAAGAATCTGAAGCAAACCTTGGTGAAGAGTTTAAACCAGTAAAAAAGGTCGCAAAGGTAATCAAAAGCTTGCCTAACAAATTTATTAAAATATTTATTTTAAATCAAAAGCACAAACACACACACACACATATATATATATATATATATATAACCTTCTACAATTAACCTTATATTGTTTAGGCAATAACCGATCTTGTAGTATCAAGAAAAGATATGCTTGACGAATACTATTGTATGAAGATTTCAGATGATGGCCAACTCCTTACCTTGCCTCTGCTATTAAAAGAATATCATCCAAATATGACAAAGCTTCCACTTTTCTTGCTAAGAATTGGATGTGAGGTCGATTGGTCAAATGAAAGAGAGTTCTTTGAAGGCTTTTCTAAGGAATTGGCATATTTCTATTCATGCGAACCACCCATAGCTCCAGAACAAGACCACGAAGATGCCTCAGAATTTGAAAGATTAAAGAAAGAATATGATGATGAATTTTCGGTCTATAGGCATATGGTACAACATGGCATGTTTGCTGCCCTCAAAACTGGCTTTGTGGCTTCAAGTGCACTAGCCGAATCAAGTAATATCATACAGATTGCAGACTTGCCAGACCTTTATCGCATCTTTGAGCGATGCTGAAAATGTCTTTTTTTTTTTTGAGATCTAAACCAAACATAAAAATATTGTCCTCCTTTCCTGCTCTTGAAATTTTACATTTTATTACTATTAGCTTTTAATTCTTGTGATTTTATAATATTTTTGTGATCATTTAAAAACCAATTAAACGTGGCGAAAACAATAAAGAACACTTATACACACCATGATGATATAGATCGATAGATATTTAAGCCTGATATCAAATGTGCATTTATGAATATGTTGAAATATTAGCAAACAAGTTTGTTTGATTCAAGAGGGAAAGGCTGCGGATAACCTTGAGAGGTTAGAAATGTAACCTAAAAACGGTGGATAGTTTTGTGATCTTTTTGGCTCTCAATGTCATCAAGGTTGTCCCACCACTTGTATAACAATGTTTTGTCAATAAGACTGAACCAGGGGGTAATCTTGACACCCTTCTCGTCTATAGAATTGACAGTAACCATACATGGAGGTTGTTTTATAAATTGGAGTTCTGAGAAATATAATATCCGGACACTAATAATAATAACATTGTAACTTACTGGCAGTAGCAATCATTTCCTTAAGCTCCTCTTTTGTGACGTATTTTGTGGACTGGACTTCATTAGGGTTAATATCAAGATCAACATCGGCCTTGATGAACAAAATGTAATCGACTAACGCAATGTGTATTAAAAAGATAATATATCCAGTTACTATAATTTAATATTATAACCAAATCGATATCAAACAAAATAGTGAACTTACTTTCGTGTTCGCCCCACAAACCATCGGAAGGCGCCTTGTAGTGGATACGGGTCAAATAAACGAACTTGTCCAAAGGAACTTGCTCTGGACGAATTCCCAATTCCTGAAGAAGCTTTCGCTGGGCAGCTCTGCGAACACCTATACATAAGTTTGACACATCACAATAGTATGTATATATACATTTCAATTGATTAGTCAATAGGTCGTTAAATAAAATCATGAGCCTTATACTTGGCAGCATGTAGATCGAGTGTTGCTACAAAATTGTCTATTGAAAGATATACTTACCAAGCTGATCCTCTTCTACCAACTCAGATTCAATGTGGAGTGGGTGCGAGCAGCATGTATTTGTAAAGCAGTCTGGGAAGGTGATCTTTTCAGAAGCTCTCTGCTGGAGCAACAACTCGTTCTTGGAATTGAACAAGAAAACGCTGAAAGCACGGTGAAGCATGCCGTTGTTAATATTGGTCATCAAGTGGCCTGAAAAAGACACAAATTGGCAAGAAATACACACACACACACACACACACATACACGTATATGAAAGTGTTATTTTGAGATCCAAGTAATAACTAGCGAGCGTGTAGCATACAATAATTGAACAACAGATATGTCTAATATCAAATATACTTGCATGTCTTTTTGCTGGCCCGGCCGATGGGCTTGTCGTTTTCATCCAAAATGATGCAAGCCTCCTTCATAAACTCGACCTGGTCTTGATCATATTTACTAAAGTCGACTTCGTCGTTAGTGATGTTGGCAGCGGAGGATGTGGTCATGGCGTATATATTGAAATAGGAGCTATTTAAATATCCGCTTTCGTTTTTGAGAGTAAATATGTGAGCAGATAATAGTGTAAAAAGGGGTCAAACGAAAAGAAAGGAAAGACGAACTGCATTCAACTCATTGAAAGACAGCCAATAACATTTACATCTCCACACTGGGAAACCCAAAATTTACCTCAGTCAACAACAAGAGTCCACTCTGATTGACTGTTGCGTGTGGTTCAGCTTGAGTGTAGGGGGGGGAGGAAAAAGGGAGACAAGATCACCTAATAGCAGAAGCATCAGCTACTAATATCTGAAAAATCCTTAATCATGATTAGCCAATCCAGATCGTTCAGCCCAAATAACTCAAAAGATGAAATAATCAAGGACCCTGACCCCAGATTTGAAATCATCTGCACTTCAAAATGGAAAGCAAAGAAATATTTATATAATCATTAACCGAGACATTTGGATAAAACAAACACGTATGTGGGCCTATCTTTGTCACATGCAAAAGTAGCTTCAAAAACAAGCTGGAATAACAAACTCTGGTCTAGGAAGGCTTTAATGGGATGAAGCAAATATGAAAACATATATATAGAATGGCCAAAAATGGCTATCCTGTTAAGGGTATGGCTAAATGTATGTATACACTACTTTAAGGCAAATATATTCATAGAATAATATGGTGGTGATGATGTTGTGTTGGGTAATAATAGGGATAGTAATAATAGCCGTTGTCGTCGCGTGTGTGATTATGGAGGGATGCACAATAGCACTGCCGCCGTATTCACTAGATGTTAAGCTGTGCTTGCATGATACTGGTTAAGTTCGATATACTGCCATTGCCACTAGTGTTGCCTCCGTTGCCATTCCCGATCTCGCCTTTGTCGCTGCCAGAAGTGGCTGGCTGGTGAGACCTCTGCCCCGCTTGCGAAGAATCGCATAGCTGCTTCGAAGAATCACCCTGTCGCTGGGGGCTGGATCTTGGGACTCTTGTGTGCTGTGAGCTGATGGGTCGGCGGTGATTCTGCAATGCTGTGGATTCTTGCTTTAAGGGCTGCGCGTGAGAGGCCTCTGATGCCCGAATGAGGTTTTGGTGATGGTTAGAAACATCAATTTGGTAGTGTCCCTGATCTTCAGGGACCTGGTGGTGCTGTGGTGGATATATTTGTTGCTGTTTGTGCGAGTGGGGTTGGTGCGGCTCTTCGCCTACTCCAGGATGGTGATGGTAGGGCTGTAGGGCTTGCTTTTGGTGCTTTTGGAATTGCTGCACTTGGTGTCCATGGACATTTGAGCCAAGGTACGGCGAAGTCATTTCTGGGGATGCATACCCCGAAGACACATACCCCGGAGACACATATCCGGGACCTGGATAGTGAGGAGTGTTATAGCCTGATGCCGTGTAACCCTGGTTTGTGAAGGGGGGCGAGCCGTATCCGGACATATAGTTATTGATGGGTGGGGGCGATCTTTGCCTAAGGATTAAGGAAATAGTCTTGTCAGCAGAGGAGCCACTGTGGCTATTCATGCACATGTGTCAACTGTGCAGGGAAGATAAGAATCTCAAGATGCTCTGCGAGTTTGGGCAACAGAGTTTGCTTGTACATTGCAAGTCACCACCACGTGTACTTACCTACTAGGCCCAGAGTTTTCACTATAGCTTGGGCCAATATTAGGGCTTGTCGTATAAACCAGAACAGGGCTCCACACAACCTGAGGCCCTCCCTCGACACTTTCCGTCTACACCGCCATTTTAGTACGAGTAGCCATGGTTAAAACAATATGCTTGCATATATTGGCATGATCTTGCGCAGAGATTGGTTAGCACCACTAACCTTTTGGTAGCTTGACTGTTTTTTGAACTTCTTTTGTGCTGCCGAATCGGCAAATCGGATGAGCAGTGGCCCATTGCTCCCTGGTATTACTGCACCATTCAGCCTTTCGATTACGCTTACTGCCGTTTCTCGATCCGCCATCCTATACGAGAAGCATATCCGTGCATACGCTGTGAGTTGAAAAGCCTCATCGATAACCCGTGGGTCTGTGTGAAAAACATATTGTAAATAAACACAAACCTTGCAAACCCAACCCCGCGACTTCTGTCACCCTCACGGAGAATGCGGCTGGACGTCACTGAGGATGGTTTCAGCAGATCGTGTAATCCCTAAAAATCAATCGCCATTTATTTAAAATTATGCATTATTCTTTTCCCAGAACAAGAAATGATTGGAAATGGGTCCATACACAGGCTGGCTGTATGGGCTGCATGAAACTCTAATTACCTCTTCGTCCATATCTAGCGGAAGGTTAGAAAAGTACAGGTTTGTCGAGTCCTTGTCCTGGAGATGCTTGAGCTTAGTCCTGAACGAATCTTTGGCCATAGAGGCCTGGAATCCCTCGTCAGTGAAGCCGGAGATGGCACTCTGGACTTCAAGGGCGCTTCGATACATAACAAATCCATAGCCCTTGCACTTCCCTGAGCTTTCGTCGATAATTGCTTTTGATGAGACTATTTTGCCATACCTTGACGCCATCTCCCTAAGCAAATCGTCAGTGAAGTCCGAGGGAAGACCACGTATATAGACATTGTTTGTGTGGGCAAAGCTATCCTTTGCGTCGCCAGGAAAGCTGACACCCCCGCCACTTATGTTGTAGAGCGGGAGGGCAGCATCGCCAGTAGCCTCGCGCAGGTGTTGTTCGGATTGGGGCGATCCAACTGGCTTTCCTGGAGTGAAAAAGAAGCCATGGGGAGGAGACATGGGTACAGCATGCATGTGTGGTGAAAGAGGTGCTGATGCGTGATGATAAACGTGGTGTGGAGGCGGGTAATAGGCAAAAACTGCATTTGGTGGCGAACCGACTGGAACTGGTTGCCTGAGCGTGGTGGACGAAGACATGATATAATTTGGCGGTGAATTCATAATTGGTGACCCGGGGGTTGGCGAGTATGCCTGAGCACCGTGCGAGCTCTCTGATGGGTGGCCTGGAATATAGGCAACTATAGGGCTGAACTGTGACTGATGGGTGGTTGATTGGGGAGGCAAAGACATCTTGATGAGGTGCTATATACAATGATCCCCAGAATATGCCAGACCTTTATCTCTTTTGCCTTTTGATCTAAGAAATTGGGATTCCAAATATACTGGAAAAGCGGATCCTGTACGAAGACCCGATAAACAGTATGAACCACAAGGCGGTCGGAAAGCCCTCTACTACTATCACAACTGTTGTTGCCACTACTATTACTACTTTTTAATTGAGTAGTTAAACCTACAAACAAAAAGGAAAATTGGGACAGTTAAAAAACCGGGCTTTGGAAATCAAGCACATTGGCATATTTGGTTCCCATGAGAAACACACACAAGTATATACGGTGGGGATATTGTTAAGGAATACGGCTTTATCCGCATACGAAGAACACGCATTTCGCTGATTCAGACAGATGGGCGAAAGTCATTGCATTTGCAGGTAATTAAGCCAAAAGAGGGAAAGGAAGCGGGCAGAGTAGCTGGACTCTTATAGCAAAAGCTTACCTTTAATAGACTTTTTAATGGCCTGGCCTGGGATATATACTACTGGGCTCTATATGGCTACGCACTTTTGTGTCTGCGAGGCCCGCTGTTTGTGGAAGGCAGCAATGAAAAGGCAAAGCTATCAAACCAAGGAACTGCCCAAGTAATATCTGAACAAGCTCTAGACTATAAACAAGGCTTTGTCTACGCGGTCTTTGGGTTTGTTGAGGCTTTTGGCGTCGTTACTACACTACCCGTTAAGCTAAGCTTTCAATCCGACCCGAGGGCGCCAAATAAAGTGGTTGTGAAAATATACAGCAGTAATAGCTGGACCCTTGAGGCGAGGATGAAAACAAAATGTATAAAAGAAAACAGAAAGGAACTAAAATACAACCCAATATTGCTACAAAACAAGGCGAGGATATGTGGCAGGGATCTTGTTTTATTACAGGGCACTTTGCTGCCCGCCTACCTTGAAGCCCCAGGGTTGAAACCAAGTTTTCGTGGGGCATTCGATGATCGTTTTGGCCTCTGAGTGTATTGTAGCCTGTATTACATACACCCCTCAACAGTGAAAGTTTTATAATGCATGAAACCGCTAATAAGCCAGTCAAATTGCTGCTAGAAGTGTGCTAAGTTCTGCCTTCTGTGCTTTCCTTCCCACCTGGTCCACATTAATGCTCATAGCATCATGCCAGACCTTAGCTTTATTCTGCCTCTGCCCATGTGTTCACAGATTCCAAACTTGGCTACTTTGTTTCTAAGCCAGCCCCTGAAAACAAACCAGGCAGCCGCGCTGTAGCATCCCTTTGTTTACTTTTATTCTGCAAGCCGCCAATGCCTGCGATTCTGCCAAATAGGTCGCAACAATTTAAGGAGCGCCTGGAATTTAAAGGGCTCCATAAACTCTAATCTTGATTGTGTCTATCCAGCACTGGAACCACCAATGGCCTTGTATTACTTAATACACGTCAGGCTGCCCAAGGGCTTTTTCGTGCCTGCCACTTCTATTATTATTTACAACACTGGCTGTGATTAGCAGGAATTATTTTGATTGGCTGCTGTGGCCACCCAGGCCTACTACCAATCCCACACATATATAAACGATTGAGAACCCCCAAAGGCTTGTGAATATTGCGCAAAGCCCTCAATCCTATAGCCCGCCAATGTCTCCAAAGAATGGGCTCTAATGTGCCATACATCGCACTAACTATGACCTGTTCGTACCTGTTGTCGATACACATCACATGCACAAAAAAGCCGATACCAGTACTGATCTAATAAGCAGATACTTTGCAGCGCTTTATTGGGCATCTCAAAGGGATGTTGCACTAGCCTAATCGATTCCGATTTTTCCATACCCAGATCCCTGCCTGATTTTAGGCGCACATGCAAATTTGCATCTCCATCTTTCTTTGAAAATGGATTACATGTTTCTCTATAAATGTTTCTCTCCCCTAAAACAACTAAAAAAACCATCTGGTGTTATAGATGTGACATCAAGCTAGCGCTCTCATTCAAGCTCTAGTTGATATTTTCAGCACAATATACTAGTTTTTTTTAGTTCAAATATTTGGCTTTGTATAGAGGATTTCGGTTGTCCTTGAGCACAACTGGATTTTTTGATTTTTACATCATGATTCAGGACATTCTACTATTCGCCTTTGTGTTCAAAGTAGTTCTAAATCCTTGACTAATGGTAATACTACATTTTGATTTCATCACAGAGTTGTAGCCTGAAGAATGCATACAGGATCGTACGCAGATTAGATTGCTAACAAGATTAATTTAATCCTAAACATGTATGTGTTGTAGCAATATTCAACGACCTCAACACAGTTTGGCTTAGGTCATTGCTAGTCTTTACCCAATTTATACCTTATAACCATCCCGAAGCACTACCATGACGACAAACCGAGAGGCCTGCTACACCCTCGTGCAGCTTCCTGCACACTCAGAAGCACCAAATGTCCAGACGCTTAAACGCAATCTGGAACGGGGCACAGATGAAATAAAGATTGAGGCTCTGCAGCAAATCATCAAGGGTGCCCTTAATGGAGAGAACTACGAACAGCTTCTAATGCACATTATTCGCTTTGTCATGCCAAGCAAGAACAAAGTCCTAAAGAAACTACTTCTATTTTACTGGGAAGTTTGTCCAAAATATAATGCTGATGGAAAGCTCAGACAAGAGATGATTTTGGCATGCAATTCCCTTCGCAGTGACCTTCAGCATCCTAACGAGTACATTCGCGGTGCAACACTCCGCTTCCTCTGCAAGCTTAGCGAGCCTGAAATCCTTGAGCCACTTGTTGACTCTGCCTTTGAATGCTTGGTAAGTAGCGCATTAGTTCAAATTCATCATTCCTGTAGTATCCGTACCCATATAGGCACGTATATTGGGATGTCTGGCACCAATCATTCTATTTTTTATCCAATATAGGAGCATCGCCATATCTATGTTCGCAAGAATGCCGTATTCGCTTTGGGTGCTATATATAAACACAATCCACACCTGATTCCTGACATACATGATCGACTTTTCGAATTTTTGCAGAGCCAGGATGATATGATTTGCAAGCGCAACACGCTTATTATGCTGAACACCATTGCGCCAGATCTTGCGATCAAATGGCTGCAAAAATCCGTTTCTCAGCTTTTAGACTTTGATGAGACACTCCAGCTAGCAGTAATCGATCTCATCCGCACCGCTGTGACATCTTCTCCTAAAGAGAGAGCCAAATATATTCCAGTTGTATTTCAGCTCCTGTCTGCTCGTGCTAATTCAGTAAAGTACGAGGCTGCACAAACATTGGTATCTCTCACAAACAAACCTGCTGCTGTTAAGGAATCTGCTTCCTGTTATATTGAATTGGTCAGCCTCGAGTCTGATAACAATGTCAAGCTTACAGTACTGGAAGCATTGGACCAACTCCGCCTCAAGAACAAGGGCGTGCTTGATGATTTTGTAATGGATCTATTGCGTATACTATCCTGTCCTGACTTTGAAGTTAGACGCAAGTGTCTCCACATTGTGATGGACCTCATAAGTCGTCGCAATATCCAAGATGTCGTTTCTCTACTAAAGAAAGAACTTACTAAGTCATACGAAGACCACTACGACCAAGTATCCAGCTATAGATTATTGCTCATTCAAACAATCCACTCCTGCGCCATCCACTTCCCCGAAATCGCTGCCGATGTTGTTCAAGTTTTTTTGTCATCGATTGGTCAGTTCAATACATCATCTGCTGTTGATGCCATTACATTTGTTCGTGAAGTGGCTGAAAAATTCCCTGACCAGCGCCCAGACATCATTCAGCAAATCATCTATGCTTTTGACAATATGAAACCAGGAAAGGTCGTTCGTGGTGCACTATGGCTGGTTGGTGAATATGCAGTCTCAGAATCGGATATCCGTGATGCCTGGAACAAGATCAGAGAAGCCATTGGAGAACTTCCTCTTTTGGCTGCTGAGCAGCGTGAGCAAGAAGAAGCAGAGGCTGCTGCCAATGCTACTGAGGGTGGTGAAATCAAGCCACTATCTTCTCAGACCGTTACAACAACTCGTATTCTAGCTGATGGTACATATGCTACTGAATCCTCTTTGACTACTGCTGCCGCTGCTGAAAAGACTGGAATCAGAACTGACAATAAACCGCTTTTGAGAGCTCTTCTCCTCAAGGGCGATTTCTTTGCTGGCTCTGTTCTTGCCAACACTCTCGTCAAGCTCGTGTTCAACTTGCAAAAGCTGTCTATTGGTGTAAGCGAAATAAATACACACCGTGCTGAAGCAATGCTTATAATGACTGGCATTCTCAGACTTGGGCAGTCTACATTTGTCACTCACCCGATCGACGAAGATTCGTATGACCGTATCTTGAGCTGCATCAGGGCATTGGAGCATGTTGATAACGAAGACGAGGGGTCTATCTTACTTGAGGCATTCATCGAGTCCTCCCAGAAAGCAGTTACCAACTTGATCAGTGTTGAGGACTCTAGATTGAATAAGGAAAAGAAGGGCGACAATGAAGGTGAGGTCACGCAGGTTGATGAGGGCATTTCCTTCAGGCTTCTCGAAAAGAAGTCTGATGCTGAGGCAGTTAACTCTATTGAGGAAGATATTATACTGGCCACAGGCGAAGTCAGCGCACAGCAGCCTGTATCTAAGCTAGAGAACATTGTCCAGCTAACTGGGTTCACTGACCCGATCTATGCTGAGGCATATGTTTCAGTACACCAATATGACATTCTACTTGACATCCTTATTGTCAACCAGACTGATGAGACCATGAAAGACCTGTCTATTGACTTTGCTACCCTGGGCGATCTTAAACTTGTCGAAAGGCCACGAAGCTACAATGTTGGACCCCACAGCTTCTCTAGTGTCAAGGCTAATATTAAGGTCTCTTCAACCGAGACTTGTGTCATATTTGGAAATATTGTTTATGAAGGTCCTGGTGTCGGTGAGAGCCACTGTGTCGTGCTTAATGATATTCATATCGACATCATGGAGTACATTAAGCCAGGCTACTGTGACGAAAGAGCATTCCACTCTATGTGGACCGAGTTTGAATGGGAAAACAAGGTCAATGTCAACACAAATATCAGCGACCTTAACACTTATCTCCACCATGTAATGAAGCTGACAAACATGGGATGTCTAACACCAGAAAAGACCTTTGCCAAGGAGTGTGGCTTCCTGTCTGCCAACCTTTACGCTCGTAGCATATTTGGTGAAGATGCCTTGGCAAATATCAGCATTGAGAAGAGAGACAACGGCCCAATCACTGGTCATGTTAGAATACGTAGTAAGACACAAGGAATTGCCCTCAGCCTTGGCGACAAGGTCACACTGTCACAAAAACAGCAGGCCTAACAATTTCCAACTTTATTTTTTCTCAACAGTTATTTTTTATAATGGATTCACAAACATGTTCAAAATGAAACCACTACAACACACACTTTACGGTTCATCTGCATTAAATAAACAAAAAGCCGGAGTTCATAAGATCTTGGACAAAGATGGTGAGTTCCCAAGAATTGGACATGAAATGGCTAGTTATTAGGGCAAAATATGGTGAGGGTTCGATTATGCCTACTTCATACTTGATCCCAAGTGACGTCTTGACAATGTTCTAATGTGTGAAAAATCCCCTTTATAAGTATAGCTTCTTCTAATTAAAGGCTTGTAGTACTAAGCTATCATGGAGTGATTGCCTTGATCTTTATTTCAAAATGATATTGATTCAAAACTGTTAAATGCATTAAAACAATTGTTGTTGGTTTGGCTTTGTATTGTTAAAAAACGAAAATTGATCTAAAAAGGTTGAACAGAAAAAAAGTAATGCAGTCATGTCATGACGTAAGGATAAGGTAAACATGACATAATAACCTACTTTAAGAAAAAATGTACAAAATGGAAGGATATTGATATTATTATAGAGTCAGCTGCTATTGTTATAGGATGCAGTGCCACTATGAGATAAAGATTAGAATGGAAGAGAAATAGGGAGAGTGAATTGGATATGTCAAGATGAATTTGAAATGATGGGTTGAGGGTCAATATGGCACAAGAAGATTGAGAAGGGGGGGGGCGGCCAGGAGTCGTCTAGTCGTTATATCCATTAGGGTAATTGGACTGCCATCTCCAAAGGTCAGCGCACATTTCTTCAAGCCCGTGTTTAACTTTAAAGCCAAGCTCGGCCTCAGACTTGGATGGGTCGCAAACAACAGTTCCAAGATCACCGGGGCGTCTTTTATCAAAGATATATGGAATGTCGTGGCCACAGGCCTTGCTCATGGCCCTTATCATTTCTAATACTGAATATCCAGTACCAGACCCCAGATTATACACATCAAAGCCGCACTTTTTCTCGCCGAGCTTCTTTAGGGCAGCAAGGTGTCCTTCAGCCAAATCCATTACGTGGATATAGTCCCGCACGCCGGTACCATCGATGGTGTCGTAGTCATTTCCAAATACATGAACCTTCTCTAGCTTTCCAATGGCTACTTGTGAGACGTACGGCATAAGATTGTTTGGAATCTCCTGAGGATCCTCGCCCATGTCTCCGGAGGGATGTGCTCCAGTGGGGTTAAAGTAGCGAAGCATGATTGCGTTCCATCCCTCTTGGGAATCAACAACATCCTTTATGATGCTTTCCATAAAGTATTTTGTACGCCCGTATGGGTTGATGCACCCGAGATCGCAGTCCTCTTTGAGAGGACGATTCTTGGGGTCGGCCTTGTATACAGTTGCGGAAGACGAGAACACAATGTCTTTGACTCCAAACTCCACCATGACATCGAGGAGGTTGAGAGTTCCGGTAATATTGTTGCGGTAATACAGGAGGGGCTTTTCGACAGATTCGCCCACGGATTTGAGGGCAGCAAAATGAATAACCCCCTTAATGCTGTATTTTTGGAAAACTTTGCGCAGGCTTTGGACATCCTGCAGATCTATTTGGTGGAATGGTACTTCGCCCTCAACATTTGATAGCCTTGCAGCGCGGTTTAGAGACTCTCGGCTGCTGTTGCTCAGGTTATCCACAGCAACCACTTTGTACCCAGCATTCAAAAGCACCAGAATAGTGTGGGAACCGATATACCCAGCACCCCCTGTGACCAAGATGTAATTATCTGCAGAAGTCATTGTTGCTATAGACTGCCAAGCACTTTTGTATCTTAAAAGGGATAAAAGCTAAAAGAAAGAGAATAGAGAATAGAGATTGTCAGTTGTTTGGGAGGTTCTTACAAGTGGCTCCAACGTGTGCGTGTGTGTGCGTGTGTGTGGTTGTTTAATGGCGGGAATGGACTTAAAGGCATGCTGACCAAACCACACAACTGTCTCAAAGCACGGTTTTACTTACTGCTAACCCTCCAATGACTGCGAGGGCATAGAGCCAAGTCATCCAATAACGCCAAAGACGACTGCTCAAGACTCTGAAGTTTGGGCAGACAATACCCTTGGCTAATAAATCAACCTCAGGGTGATACCCGAACAAAAAGGCTTGGGAGCTGGCGGTGGTCCAAGCGCAAATCGACAGGACTAAATAATAGACAAAACCGATGATTTCGGCACCCAGTCCTGGAATAGAAATAATACTCCGAAAGACACATGCACTCTCGAGTGTACGTTTCAGCAGCAAACGAATATGGCGGCGGATCCAGGCCGTTGGTATAATGTCTGCAAAATAAAGAATGTACGTGTATGTGTAAGTATACCACACGCCCAACGTTGACTTACGGCACGCGCGCACTATTTCGAGTATTTTCAATAGTAGGTCATATATAAGTTATAAAACATGGAGAGTCACGACAATAAAGACACAATATGGCATGTACATCTTCAAATCCAGATTGCATACTTGTTGATATTTATGGCTTATCTGTTATAGCCAACCATTTGTGAAGCCCAAAGAAGTTTTCTTATCCTGCCCGGGATTATGGCAAATTTTGTGCTGTCAACAAAGCATTGGTTGTTGGTACCAACACAAATTGATAACCCAAAGTTACAGCTGTAACCAGGGAATGTTGGCTTGGTTCTGGTCTGGTCTTCCTGGAACTTTAGGGCTGTTGCTATTATTCTTTGCGGTGGCAAAAAGTGTGGCTTCTAGTGCCTACTGAAAAGATACACACCAACACCCCATTTGCGATCAAGACAAAAGACGAGAGAGAGAGAGAGACAGACAGACAGGAAAACCATCACACAACTACACAGGGCTCAATCATGTGTCCCATTACGACATTCTGCTCGTGCCTACTTTTGTCAGTCATCCACATGAAATTCCCAATACAACAAGCAGCCTCTGCCTCTAACTGATGTGTTCTTTTTCTAGCAAGTACTAGTACATTGCTTTTTCTGTCTGGCATAGTTTGCCCATGTTCCTTTCGATTAAGAGCCCCTTGTATTTGTGGCCAATTAAGTCACCCCAACAGTGGACATCCAAAAACATAATGTTGATATCTGTGAAGAGGAGGCGTGCCGCAGATCAGCATTCGTCATAATGCTCCACCAATGCATCTTCTGTGCGATAACCTGTTTAGCCCCATTGATGTCTTGATAGTATCGTTCACTGAGGTATTAACTGTGACCAGGCTCCATTAAACACTGTAGCAAAGTGGGGTCAGTACTAAAAGAATAGCACAGTCGAAAAGCTTTACTCTCTCTCTCTCTCTCTCTCCTTGCTTTGAGAAGGAACTACCAAAATCTCTATAAATATATTCTCTGCTTGGCTTCCTTTAAGACATGTTTTTTAAAATCTTTATCTAGCATTAAGCCATGTAGTGCCTTAAAGGCTTTCATGCTTTTGTTCTTTGGACACAATACTTTGACGCTTCCTTCGTCCCTCAAACAAAAGCACAGTGCAAAGAATCGCACAAGTTTTCTTTTTTTTTTATTTGTAAAATTAGAGACAATTGGATACAAAAGCTGGCGTGGTAGCACCAAAAAACCGAGAGTATGTAAAAATATAATGATGTCACTCAAATCCAGAAATTTTGGTATGATTAATCATTTCTTTATTTATTTACTGGGCAACCCTCTCATCTCGTAATAAACAGAAAACTAGTATTATATAAAAAAAGGGCTCCAGAAGTGTGGGATAATGTTAAAGCCATTAGAGCTTGAACATGGTAAGACAGATGTCTATATGGGTAGTAGTTATTCTTGAAGGCCCGATTTTTACTAGTAGACCAGTTTCAACTTGCATATTTGCCAGTCTACATTACCATTTATTGCCTGCCTTTAGCTCTTCAAAAATAATCGCTTGTATGGCAGAGCAGTCTCCTTTGAAATTGCACCGGAATAGTCTTACCAATAGCAGCCTAAAATGTATGGCTTTTGGAGCAAAATTTGCTGGATGCATTGGAGCTCAGGCTGGTTCCCTTTTGATGGGGAGGAGCCCGCCATAGAGCAAACAACAATCGATCGAAAATGATGACCACAAAATCAATGGTTCTCGAACTGGTTTTCGATGTTTTTTCTATTATTTTATTATGATCAGATTTGTGCGTGCGTGTGTGTGTGTGTGTAGCAAACCAATCCATTTTATTAATTTATCTTGCACAGAAATAGCATAAAACTCAAAGAAATTTGCATATTTTCAACTCAGCCATTTTTTATTGAGAAACAACAATGTGCTTAGCAGCAGGATGTTTACAAAATATTGTATTGGCTCTATCTATACTATTGTAGTACAGCTTTCCAATCAACTAATAAAGGTGGCAACAAAGCTTGGGGTTTTAAACTAGAAATATTTATATATTATTTAGAAAAGACAAAGCTGTAAAATGTTCTTGGAAAGAATATCTGGGGATTAGTGTTGTGATAGACGACGGCCTTGGTAGAGGTATGTATACATTAATGAGGTATGTATGCGGTAGTATCAAAAACCAATGGTTCCTGTGATGATCGTCTGCTTTTAATATCAATGAATTATTGGGAATGAGTAAACTAACTAAACTGTAAATGATATGGTGGAAAATGAAAGAGTTTTTGTCAAGTTAAACAAAATAGCTTATTATACATAACACATACGTGGTGGATCAGCAAGTAACTGATATTTCATATATAGTAAGAATGGTACCAAGAAAGAGCACGAGTGTAATAACAGAAAGTGAGAGTGAGAAAGAGAGTAGTGGTGGTGCCCACACCACAATCTTCTGTTTTCGAGAATTATGAATACTAAAATAACAATAACAAAAGACAATATATATCGACAACAATGGCGTAAATAATGAGCGGAGAACACAAAATATTCTGTGGGCGGATGACTTTTAAAGGAAGGAGATGTAATCGATGCCATGAATAGTGCAATTGTTGAAAATATACCAAATATTGACTGCAAGCCGCCATACATGAGCAGAAATAGTATTAGTTGTGTAGTTGTAACAGTGGTAGTGTTTAGAAATGCATGTATAGAGCACTGAAATGGTGTTTCAAATCTCCTGTATCTCACATTACCAGACAGGCAGGCAGGCGGCAGGCATCGGCGTATCATGTGCGTTTACACAGTCTTTTTTGTTTTCTATTTTAGTTCCCGTTAGCCTTTATGTTTACGGCTTCAAACAACGGGGAGGGTATGCGCTGTCCTTGCTGAATAAAGGATTGAACTGTCGGGTAGTTTTCACAGAAGGCCGACAAATTTGGCATCTTGGATTCTGCTATCGACTCCGCCGTTCCGACATGGGTGTCAGAAAGTGTTGGCGACGAAGACACCCTGCTGGCATTGTCAGATATGCTGTTGAGGCGGAGGTTGAGGGATGAGTATGAGTCTCGGTAGCTGCGGTTGCTTGGGGCATCCAGTAGCTTGTCGCGACTGAATGTCCGGGTTGTTGCAATGTTTATGGGGAAATCGCCAACCAGGCGGCGGTTCCCACCAAAGCTCGTTGCCACCGTAACGTTTATTTGCATGGAATATTCAAAATCAAGGAATACGCTCGAAACTGGGCATATGCTTTCGAGCTGTGGCATAATGAAGCGGATACGAGCAAATCTGAACGAATCTTTGGACAATAGATGGCCTAATGGCACCGGGACAACTGGAAGCTGCTCGTATCGTGCCCGGAAGCTGGCCAAAGAGCCCCGCGATTCCCGGCGCTGAATAGATCCGGCCCCATATATTGGCGAGCTGGCAGACATGACGTCCTCGGATATGCTTTCGCTTGCCACAGTCGTGGCTGTGTTGGGCTCTATGGGGGATGGCATTGCGCTCGAGGATGATGCGGTGTTTGCTGCTGCTGCCGCTGCAAGGCTGGTGTTAAGGCATGGAGGCAGAGATGAAAGGCTGGTGAACATGAATCTGCCAAGGAAACCAAGCTCCTGGGTCAGGTTGGATTTGTCTAGCCGAGTAAAGGTTATGCTGGCAAACGTCTTGAAGTCACGCGAGTATTTCCATAGTGTTGGGACCTCATTCTCGTCGATCACTGGGGCTGATGATTTCCGGCAACGAATATTTTCTTTGAATTGGTATGAAGCGCTGCGAATTGCCCGGCTTCCAGGGATGAGGAGCAGTAGCTCAACATGCTCGCCCGGCGTGAAGGCACTGTGGCACTGGATTATATGTAGCTTGACGCCGTGCTTGTTGGTTCCGCTGTCAACATCCCTAAGCATGACCGTCGACTCGTAGGGGCGGGGCATCACAAACTCGTCGTTGGCATCATAGTGGACGACAGGCCTGAAGAAAAGGTGTCTAGCTGGAGTGGTGTGAATAGCCTTGAACAGTTTTTCCTTCTTATTTTCGCTAGAGACTTGCGAATACAGTTTTGCCTGCAGTGTGTAAAGTATTTCTATATCTGGCGTCTACAATTCAAAAATGGATATCACATAATCATTAGCTCTCGGTTTGCCTGTAGTACACACAAAGAGAGAGAGAGAGGCTCACAAAACATAAACACAGAAACCCCATGAATCTCGGAGAAAACTTACATCTCTTGGTGTAGGATAATTTACTAGTGGCATGGTGAACGAAAAATGGAACCGATGGGAGTCATCGCACCCGAGAATATTAGTTTCTTGCTTCTTGTTGTCGCCCCAGAGGATGAGCTCTTTACGATAAAACTCTTTGGTCATATAGTCGGATGGCTTGAGTGTAGTTTTGGAAAACCTGGATGAAGGCTCGCCGTTTCCAGATACCGGGTTGCATCTCACACGCTCCACCCCTAGGAATTCGAGAGACAAATATGATGCAGCAAGTGGGCTGTTCACCCTAAGGACAACCGTGCCAGCAAGGGACGATCCTGGGCGGCAGGAGGGCACTTTAGAGAAATGTGATGGGAAGCAGATCTCAAAATGCACCTGATCACTCATGGCAATAACTCTGGCAGGGGGTACGGGCTATATCCTAGTTTATAAGGCTGAGATCGATGCTTGGGCCGTATACGTTTGCCCAATTCTAGCTGCCCTAACTGTATATGAATAATAAGGCCTTGGCAATGGTGTTTGCAGGTGGTGGGGTTAGAGACAAAAGTGTATCTCTAGTTCCTTTATGCCAGGCGCTAACAACTATCCCGAATGTTGCTTCTCTCTTGTGAGGCTCGCTTTATTTAATGTCAGCAAGTCCCTCTTGTTGCTGGTAGGTAGGCTTGCCCTGCTAAACGCGCACTTACAGAAACAAAGGTGTTGAAAGTAGAAAAACCAATAGAAGAGGATATGGGGAGGACGAACTAGAATAAAGAGAGGGGGGAATCTAAATGCCATGCAGGCCAAAGAGCGCTATAAAAGTTTTTAGGGAGACAAGCTGACAATAAAGATGTTGCCAGTAGTACAAAGAAAGTCCATAGTCTAGAAGACTGCCACATAAAAGTCATGAAAATCGACCATGTTGGAGGCTGGGTGCGAGCCCAAAAGGGATGCGATACATTTCAACATACATTATTGCAGACAGTCAGCCATTGCACAAGGATATTTAAAAACATCTCAAAAAAGGAACCATACAACTTGCTCCATTTCAGCCGCCCATTGTTTGGCTGCATTTGTCAAATGTGCTCCTGGCTTTGCTGACATGGCCAGGTAAACAACATTAGCTGCCCAGCTAAATGCCTGGAAATTGGCAGTTTGTGTGCTGTTCTGGGCTAAGCCTCACTGCGTCCTCAAGTTTTGGCGGGAGGCATCTCATCTTGCCACCACCACCACCACCCGGGCCACAGCAGGCGTCTGTAGCTCTCATCAGCATGTATGTGTGCAATATCCACGGATATGTTGTTTGCCTGCCACCAGAGGCCAAGGAGCATGGTATAAGAAGCCAAGAAAGGTGGAGGGGCCATCCACGGGCAGAAGAACAGCCTCTGGGCACTTTTGCAAGCACTGCATCCAAAGATACCTGTATTATATGTGCGACCCAATTAACCGTGATTGTCAACTCCTTGTCAAGAGATCGAATTTATTCCAGTGTGGGCTGAGGTTCACAAGCACAACAGTGATCTAAAACAAGATGAATGTAAGTCCGCTCTTTTGTTATCACGCCGTCGAAGCCAGGTGTTTCAAGACGCTAACTTGAGGTCAAAGCCCAGTGTAAATCTCATCGTTTGTCCTCGCCAGTTTCCCGAGTCTCTTGCATGCCAAAGGCTCATGCATTTTCCCGACAGAAAACACCATGGCACTGCTCTCCTTGTGAACTGCAGAGCAGCGTCTGGTACCCCGCTTTGGCATGTACCTAATGGCATTCTTTGTGGGCAGCTGAATGTGGACTTTATTAGATTTGCGATGCACTGACATTGCAAGTTACTACTCCATGCATTATCTGTTTGCATTGGGCCTTAAATTTATGTAAATTTATCGCCAAATGGCTTTTCTAGTTCCAAGCATAGCCCCAGGATCTCTGGATGCACCTCCTTTACATAAATCTGTTTCCAAGATGCGCCCAGGTTAGATGTCAAATGTACCGCTTTTGTTGTAGTTTTCCCGAAGTATATTTTGGCGTTCCACATGATCATTCTCCCATGCCATACAAATTTAAATTTTGAAGTTCAAATCACACTGCATGGCATTTTGTTAATAGCCCAAGGTGCCCAGTGATTATGAGCTCCACTCTAAAGGAAATGATGGGAGGTATTGAGCTGGAACACTCATGTGCACACATGGTTATGCACATGCATCTTTTCCCCAGCCATACTGCGAACATTGCAGCCTCACCAGTAACAAGTGCCAAATTGCTGAGAAGCTGCAAGCATGCATCCAGGAATTGGTTGGTTATCTGTCTCTCGTAGCAGCAGCTCGTATGTCCTGGGCTTAATCTACATCGCCATTCGAGCACACCATCACTTCATACAATGCCGGAAAATAGGTTACCCTGCAATGGGCCCTTGGATCAGAGGCACAGCAGGCACAGTGTTGCAAGATGTAGATCGGAGGGCGAAGGGACAGGCGGTAAAAAGATTGATGGCTTCGGCCTGAGTTTTGATACACGCAATCCCCAATAAATTCAGCCCAGTACATGGCTGCATAGCACTACAGACTGTTGGTCCATAATAAGCCGTTTGTCACGAAACAGACCATCCACCCAGAAACACCGCTCTCCTCTTCTTGCGCACTGTCTTGCTTATAGTGGAGTGACGATAGTGAACATTACGGCTTGGCTTAGCCAAGTAAACCCCATTTGCCCGCACAAAGAATGGCACTGTGAAGCGCTGGATATATATTTATGTTGCTTTCCAGCTAATACGCCTGGTCTCATGTGTTTGTTTGCCCAAGTTCCTAGCCATTGACAAATCCCCAAGCATGTTGTGCAACACGAGCTCACACAAATCCATAAAATTACAAATGTGTTTGTTGTGTTTGTTATTCAAAGCACGATATAATGTATTGAGCTTGCACATCATAAACAAGATGTTCTCTCTGAGGCCCCAAAGACTGGCCTTTTGTCTCTCATTGCACCTGTTGCCACCTCATATTTATTTGGAATAACATCAGCAATTTTTGTAGCTTCACAGTCCAAGGCTGTCCTAGCTGAATGTTTTGGAAAATTAATTTAAAGACACTAAAGGTCTGGTATCATTTCCACTGCAGGGCGGCGGCGTCAATAAAACACATACCACAACAAAGGGTTTGTTATTGATAAAATAGTAGTTCCAAAGAATAAATCTAAATTGGGTTATCGGCGCGGAAATGTCTCTGGAGGTTGTTGGAGCGGACGCCCATGCGTGCGTCAAACTGCTGGCGGTGACGGGTCTCCTTAAATTCAGCCATATCTTTCCAAACCTGTCTTCCTTTAGGCTGTGCAAGTATGGTGGCTCGATTGCGTCGTGCCATCAAAGCCTGGGTAGTCACGTCTTCATTGGCGGCATAGTCGGTCAAAAGTCGATGAATCGTCACTGACTCCTTCTCGTTCACAGGTCTTAGGTACTGGCGGTAGTAGTGTCTGAGCGATCGATGGCCAATCCGCGATCCTGATGGGAGAACGAGCTCCGTGCCGTCCTCAGCCAGCTGTATTCCTCCGCCGCTGCCTGTGCCCTCCATATCGATATCCTCATCAGGATCATGCTCATGAGCATCGGCATAGGAAGCACTGAAGTCGTAAAAGTCCGAGAGCTCCATAATATCGATCTCGGTTTCGTAGGCCAGCTTGCAGTGACCCTTGTCAATCATGTGTGTTCTCACAGCTTCAAGGCTCTGAAGCCCTCTTCCTCGACCGTTGCAGTAAAGACAAACATTAGCCACACGCAGCTTGTCGCCCAAATAGCAAATAAGCCCCTCGAGGTCAACAAGAAATTCCAGATCTGGTATAAAGAATGAATGTGATTTAAACATGTGCTGAATATTGTCATCAAGGTCCTTGGCTACGTGAGAGCAGAATAAGCACTCCTCAAGCTCTAACCGTGGAATTCGCTTTCTCTTTTCCTCAATCAACTCCATTACTTGCTGCTCATTTTGTGCTTGGTTAAGCTTATTATTGATTTCACGCTCAATTTTCGTACGCTTGATTAGTAGTGAAGGTTCTTCCTGTTTTTCTGATGTCTCGTCACCATCAACATCCATCGAACCCTGTGTTGATTTTGCCTCCTGTTCCTTTTGCTCATCAGTATTGTTGTCTTCCTCATCGCTTAGTCTAACCTCAACGACTTCTGGGGTCTGGTCTTCGTCCTCTTCTTCCGCAGCTACATAAAGGATATCAAAGAAATGTTATAGTATGGAGTCGTGCAGCGTGAATTTGTGAGAACATATGGACAAATAGTGCGGTGGATCTTGTTAGCCCAATGAGCAGATACCAAGAATCTCCGAATTGTGTATAGGGTGCCGCTTTTGATTCTCACGCAACCTTACCTTGTCTATTAGCTTCCTCCTGCATCCTTGTTACCAGCTTCTTTTCTAGCTCCTTGTGTTTGCGGCTCTTGAGATGGTTATTGAATGCATTTTCTGATCCGAATGATTTTCTGTATTTTTTAAATAAACAATTAATTTCGATATTTTTGTTAAATGGGCCATAATTTTTGAAGAGTGAATTTTGGTGACCAATGATTATAGGGACAGCAATCTCAGCCAAATGGATGTCCAGTTTTACTAGTAAACTTTCATCCTTCAAAAATTATCACCCAAATCATTTACGGGCTCAATTATTGGGTCATCAGGTAATTCTGTTACTTACTGGCAAGCATCGCAAGTGTTGTTGGACTGCTTTTTTGATATATCCTCTTCCTCTTTAACTTTCTGAGCGACAGCTCTATCAGAGAAGCTTGCTGCTGAAACAGGCCCGAGGCCTGCAACTTTGCGTTTAAGATTGTATCTATGCCAGTCTGTGCGATAATGGTCTCTCTGCTCTCCAGCTGAGTAAAATGCAATTTGACATGTTAGGCATGTGTATAGGACCGGCTCCTGGTCACCAGTATTCATTGAAATCGTAGGAACTTGTGAGTATAGGGCCATTTTGTAAAACTATAATACCGATATAATAATTATAAAAATGTAGGTGTGAAAGTTGAGCTTTAAAGAAAAGTTGTTGGACGGTCTGGCTTTCTTTAGGGGGTTTGATGCTCTTTTTTTGGCTTATTAATTCGGATCAAATTTTTCTTTGAGTTTGGTTTAAACCGCAGCAATTACGCGATTACTCATCATAATGCTATTCCTATTTGATTTTTACTAAAGTCCATACAAATTTCGCTATCTGAATAAAGGGAAACGTTATACCACACCAAGGTTATAATTTGGTCAGGGTCCTTCCATCTTGGACCCTGTTAAATAAAAGTATGGCAGAGTAGTCTCGTTTAAAAGGGTACTAGAATATTCCCTTTGATGCTAGCCAATCATCACTGGGACTCCAACTAAAATATATGGGCTATGGGCTGATTTGCAGGGAATGTATGAGGGATCTGTCTGTTCTCTTTTGATAGGGAACTTGCCATATGGATCATAATTTTTGAAGGATGAATTTTGGTGACCAGTGATTATAGGGGCAATCCAAGCCAAAAGTATGTCCAGTTTTACTAGGAAACTTTCACCCTTCAAAAATTATTACCCATATGGTATTCTGCCAAGCACCTTCATATTTCAAAGGACTATTGTTTCTTTTATGACTGACATTTTGACATTTGTCAACAATCACAATAATTTGTATCAAGTTAGCATCAAAACCATAACCATGAGAACGAGAAGCCACATTTTAAATGTGAATCAACTTCAGTAATAGCTTGGATAGTAACCTTTTATTCATTCTGCATCTATTTTGTATTTTATTCTTTCTAACACATCAGCATAGTTAATATGAAAAATGCAAGGCCTCAAGCAGTAAAATTTGTGTCTGAGGCCAGCCAGCCGAATGGGGTATCTATAAATGCAGAGAATTTGAATGGTGACGATTCAATGACTACAAATGCAATGCATAGAGCTTCAGATTTTTTAATACAGGACCAGGAAACTCAGCCTGTTGCGTATGAGGAGATTTTATCCAGTAGGCGTAGTCAGCCACTACACCCTGGTAAAAGTATCCTTAAACCACCTTCATCATCAAAGCAGCTCAAGGCACATCAAAGCTACCTTTCGTATCCTTTGGGGTGGTTAAAAACAAGGCATTGGTTTTCGTCGATTCCTCAAGAAATGGCTCACGATTCTACAACAGCAGCTACGTCTAATGATACTAACATACATAATAATCATGATTCAAATGGAGCACATTCTTCCAGAATTGGTGTTTCAAAAGGTAAAACGCTATTGGATTAGTACATGCAGAGTCATGAACTTTATAAATTCTAAACAACTAATTTGAATTGAATATATTCTATAGATAATCTGGCCAATAATGGCAGTATGCATACAAGAGCTTTGGATCCAGCAGATATAAGACGGGTCAGATTTTCACTCCCAGCCTTACTAACAGAGTATGAACCTTCAAATACATCATCTACTTCACCGAGGTTAGATGGTGGAGACAGGGATGAAAATGATGGATCGAAATTCAAGAAAGATATGTCTTCTCATCCAACTTGGGATGTTAAAGCTATAACTACAAGAATGTATACACTAGAGCAAGTTCTTGATATTTATTACCGAACATGCTGGAATATGGATCAGTACCCACTTGAAAGTATAGAGCAAGCATTTAGAGTAAGTCAGAAAATAAAATCTTGACTCACAATACTTAGTAGTTATTTGTAAGAATAGCAAGTGTTGATAAATATTTTGTTTGATTATTTATAGACACGGATATCTTTAGGAAAACCTATGCCAACCCTTGCATTATCGGGAACATTATTCAAACATAAGGATATAATAGCTTTTGGCGAGATATTAGATTTACAGTTTGGATTAAAAAGGCTTGAACTTAGTTACTGTAATTTGGATGATAAGGTAAATAGCAAATTGCATGAGGGAATACGCAGCTTTTGCTTTTGTATTTTTGAAATTGACTATCCCAATTATTTATATCTGAATCACATATAGGCTATTCACATATTGACATATAGCCTACTATGCAGTGATTCGATTCAGTATCTCGATATTTCTAACAATGGCAGAATAAGTTATAGGGGCATAAAATCTTTAGCCACATATATTTATAAAGTAAGTTTTGAGTTCCTGTATTAACAGCAACCGAAGATAGAGGCCATGTATAATACAATATCTGCACTTTCTTTATCTTTCTTATAGTCAAAAGTGCTTCGAACTATTAATATGTCTGGTATACCATTAAGCGACAAGGGAGCAGCTTTTTTGACGAGCGCATTGAGTTCCCCGGATTCGGCACTACGAATACTATTCATGGATAATTGCAAGTTAAAACCCAGTGTCTTTTCCAAATTAGGTATGCAGTTATGAGACTTTTTATTTGGACAATGAATACACAAACTATATATCAATAATTTATGTTTCTTTTTGATTTTTAGTCCCTGGAGTCCAAAAATCATCACTTCGGTTCCTCTCTTTGCGGTTAAATAAGGTTTCCGAACATCATTCTCATGTTCTAAAATCTCTCCTCGAAGGCGATTCTGGATGTAAACTAGAGGCTCTGGATCTTTCCCAGAATCTACTCAGACTGGCTATGCCAAGTATTTGCCTTGCCCTATCTTCCAATACACATCTTAAAGAACTTTCGTTGACCAAAAATAACCTTAGTTCAGATTCATTGGTCAACATTGCTAAATGTTTACCCAAGAATAGAAGTCTAACTTCACTTGATCTTAGCAACAACCCGTTAACATATTATGGAATGGATGGGGTAAGCTATATTGACACATTGATGAATTAATTGGACCATATTGACATACAATTATTTAACCATATTTAAATAACTAATATTTTTTGTAGCTCAATGAACTAAAGATTGAATTGCCGTCCAACAAATTCCTACAATGTCTCTTTATGTCCGATACAAAGCTTACAACTGAGGGTGCTATTATCCTGGCTGAAGGACTTCCTGATCTGCGGCATTTGCAACGGCTGGATATTTCCTTAAACCCAGGAATAGATACTGCAGGGATCTTGGCGCTCTCTGCGTCAATGAAATCAAATCGCTCTTTGTTATGTTTAGAAGTTACAATCGATTCTAGTGATGAATTAGCCAACTTATTTGAACAAGAAATTGTAAAAGCGTGCATAGAAAATATGGAAAGGCCAAATCATCCACCCAACTACGACTCTGACTCCGATTCCAAATCCAATGATTCTTTGACTAGTGGAAACAATAGAATAAAAACTAACACCACCACCATTCGAGAAAAGAATTGTACAAATCCCAGAAAATTGATACCAACACCATCCTTTGTTTCCATTCACCATTCTTCTTCCTGTTCTACGCATTCATCATCCTCATTGGGACCAATGATTAAAAAGAAAGAGTCGCATTCTAGCTTTGATAGTATTGTTAAAGCACGAAATTCATTGGAGGTTCATGGGACTAATTCAGATATAAAGCATAGGCATAGTCATGATGGCATTGCCATTCCATCAATACAAGTGCGTGGAAGCGAGATTACCTGTGCAAGAAGGTCGAGTTTTGAAGGAACAGCTTCACCTGTTCTGCTAGCCTCATCAAGCCCAAGGTCTCAGCACATGATTGTATTCCATGATGATATAGGATATACTTCTCAAACCCCAGAATACCACGAAAATCTTTTTGAATTGAGAAAGAAGGCCGATAAAGACGAAGGCCAAACACTGCGCCAAATATCCGCAGAGCCAAATGTATCAATTAAGCCCATCAGTAATGACTCCCAAGCCGGTATTGGACAAGCTGTAACTACTAGTCGATTGAAGATTGAAGGAAGGAGACATGAACCTAATGAATTGGACTTGCAATCTGCTCCAGCAAAACCTGGTTTCTCGGATGATAATAGCAATAGAAGTAAATCTCCAAATATTCAACACACAGACCAAGTTTAATGTTTATTTATTTATAGAAAGATAGCAATCCATATAATGCTAAGTGCTTTTACCAATAGAACAACCATGTTTGCGGGTTTTTTAAACTTGATACACAGTCGATAAAATTACATCCTATCTTGATCAATTTTATACTCGATCGTATGTAGTTAGGGTAAATTGTGAAGGCTTGATGCAGAGCAACTTCATATTATAACACAAGGAAAATTTGTTGTATTCATGCAAGCAACTGAATTTGCAATAAAAATTCGTTAATTGTCATTATTATTATATTGGCAAATCCTACAAAACGGGAGTAAAATAACTGATACTAGTCCGTCTGCTTTTCTTTCTTCATGGCTTCCATTTTTTGCTATATTGGTCAAGTGTTTAAGCAAAAATGTCAGCAAGCTGTATAATATATAAATAGCAATACAAAATATTTAGTCTATATAAGCAACCATCATTTAGTGTAGCTTACCTTCCATTGATGTGCCATGTTCAAAAGCTTGAGATTGGGTTTCTGGTCTTGGTCATCGGGGAATATGTAGTCAAAGTATTCCTCCCATGATCCATTTTCGAGCTGGCGCCGTTTCTTGACACGCTTAGGAAGCTTAACTTCAACAGCTTTTATCTGTTCAGATGTACCGTACTCAGTCTCAAATTCCTGCCATGCCTCCAATAAAAGCACCCTTTCGTCTTTCTGATTGCTCTCTTTGAAGTGCTTGTAGGCCCTTTCAAATACCTTGCGTGCTCTAGCAGTTTGACTTGATGTGTCTGCCTTATCGCCAGACGACGGAACCGACGTTTCAAACTGCGCATAGCTGACCCAAACCTTGACATGACTGGTAGACTCAAGAAGTCTTTCATATAAAGCTCTTGCTCGTGCATACTCCTCCTCTTCTACCTCAAAGTCTATGTATGATTTCCATATTAACTCTGGCATGTCTAGTGCCTCCTGGTCAATGGCAATTTCGTAAAGAGCACGGGCTCTGTCGATCTCTCCAAGAAGTTTCTCAATGTTAGCATACTCCATCCACGTGCTGCAATTAGTCGAATCAAACTCAAGAAACTTCTCATACAATTTCCTCACGCGATCAAATTCACGAAGCTGTACTTCTAACTCAATGTAGCCTTTGAAAGTCTTATTCTTTGGCTGCATTCCTATTGCTTGGCCCAGTGCTTTTCGAGCTGTGTCAACATTTAACTGTCGAATCTCAAAATATGCGTAATTTAACCATAATTTCGAAAATGTGAACTTTTTATGAGGCATGTTTTGAATACATGCCAAATAAACTTTACGCGCCCGATCAACATCCCTGGCCACGGACTCTTCAAAGACAGCGTAAAACAGCCATAAATAAATGTACCTTCGCCACAACTGCTTCTCTTCGATAGGAGGATACTCAGCAACAGCTCTTTCATACAAATTCCTAATAGCAGCTATATTTCCGGTCTCCTCTTCAAGTCGCAAATAGTCGATCCATACATCATAATTTTTTGGATCCTCTTTAAGGTCTGCCTCATATTTAACACGTCTCTTGGAAGTGATGACACTTTCTATCCCGTCTGTATCACCATACTGTTTTTCAAACTGGGTGTATTGGTCATATATGCCCTGTGATTTATTTTTTGGTAGCACATCCAGACCGTATTTGTAAATAACTCTGGCACGCTCATACTCCTGCAAGCGACACTCAAACTTTGCAAAAGCTATAAATATCTTTTGGTCAATATGGGTTTCGCCAAGATGTTCTATGGCCATTTCATAAATCTCGCGCACTCTATCTATGTGGTTCTGTTCCTCCTCAAACTTTGCCCAACTGATCCAGTTTTTAGGTTTAGGATGGACATATACCAATCTTTCGTAAATGGCTTCTGCATTTTCTACCTCATGATAGCGAAGTTCAAATTTTATATAAGCATTCCATGCATCTTCTTCGGGTTCCCATTGCATCCATCGTTCAAATATCTGACGTGCGCCATGTACATTGTCCAGAAGTTCCTCCATATACGTATAGCGGTACCAAAATTGGTCAACTCTGGGCAATATTGTAATTGCACGATCGTATAAATTTCTAGCCAGATTTATATTCCGATGCTTCATTTCCATCTCGGTGTATTTAATCAATATTGTCTGGTTTCTTGGATCTACATCCAAAGCACGTTCATATATCGACCGTGCACTATAAACGCATATTTAGAATTAGTTTAGACCATATAAAACTTGTGTGTTTAATATTTGTATTTGCTGTGAGGGCCACTTATTTTACGTACCGTTGAAGCTCACCCTGTGTTTGTTCCCAAGCTGCATAACGTAACCATGTGCCTATTTTGAGCCTATTAAATCTGATAGCATCTTCGAATGTTTTGCGCTTTCTTTGGCGATATTCGTCAAGCTCTTCGCCGTCCATAACCCTCTGCTGGGGCTCCTTGGGCTTGACATCGCGTCGCTCTTGGATTTCTCTAAGAAGCTGCTCAGCAGTGATTTGAACTGGCGCTGGGTTTTTGTTCTTAATCTATATGTATATAGAGATACAAAGTTGAGTATGGCTTTTCAATTCCTAGCGATTCTTTCAAAAATAATGCTCTTAAAGCCAAATGGCAATATTGTGTATACCTTGGGCGGTCGCGAGGACACGTCATAGCCTCCGGGGACCTGTTTGCTATCCATGTTGAACAGAATTGAAAAGCAAAAAGTAAAAATAATAGGTCTATGTAAAACTGGAAGGCAAAAACGCGACATCTACTACCAAAGCACACAAGCCATTATTTTTAGAGTATCGTAATTAATCTGTGATAATCAACACCAACAAGAAAAATAATTAATCAAGATTTCTCTGGATTCAAAGTAGTATGATCTTTTTTTTGTTGACTTGTCAATTCTCTAATTCTTTATTTCTATAGTATAAAATTCAAGCTACAATGGGCGAGACATATGTTGGACGTTCCCAAGAACGAACAAAATCATCGACAAGGCCGTCGAAGAAAAAGACAAGAGAAGCACCACCACCTCCAAAAAGCTTGAGCGAAACCAAAAAGCGTTTACGTAGCACACTACGGCTGCTTAACAAGGTAGGAAGCAAAAAATGCATAGAGTTGACTTAGTAAAGAACCATTTATACTTTGGTGGATATTACTCGAGCCTGAAAGTGCCCAGCGACTATCAACATATAATACAATTGCCTTTTGTTCTCTTTTTACAGCCTAATCTTCCATCGAATCAAAAAGTTGAACTAGAAAGACAAGTCAAGGCTCTAGAAATCCTTAAAACACAGTTCGAAAGTGGCAACGACGAGCGTACAAACGCAAAAAAGTACCACAAAGTAAAATTTTTTGGTAAGCTGCATCAAGCATTGGACGATACGTTGGGCGTATTTTTTAACTATATATTTCCTTGTGGATAACTGCAATTATATTCTGTTATGTTTTTTGGTATTCATAGATAGACAAAAGGTTCTTCGAAAGATCAAAAAGCTAGAAAAATCTTTTAAGGAATCCGAAAATGATGATTCCAAGGAAAATGAATTACATAAACTTTTTGTAAAATTAAACTATACTTTGGTAAGCACACACACACATATATATATATATATATATATGTAGAATGCATATAACAAAAAAATGCCCAATTTAAATGCCGATTATTTTTATAGTTTTATCCAAACACAGATAAGTATATTGCTCTTTACCCAACCGTCGAGATAACGGATGCTGAAAGAAAAGAAGCCATAATGGAAAAGCAAAAAGAAATATTAGAATCAATTGAAGATGCAATGAATAAAGGAACACTCCCAAAAGATTCTCGCCAAAAATCAACTGAAGAACGTGGAACTTTAAGAAAGGACGCAAAACGGAAGCGTCGTGAAGCATTGGCACTATATGCAAACAAGACTGCAGGCGTTACATCAGATGGCCATAATCAGCCTGAAAGCGATGCAGAATCAGAGGACGATTTCTTTGAATCAGACCCCAAAAAGCCAAAAGGAAGTAATGAGGAAAGCGATGATAGCAGCGATGATTCATCTGACTAATTATATAATGTATGCAAGAGGAAAATGTTTTTAATAGCTATTTCGTATTTACTATTGAAATCTGGCTGAGTAAACGAATAAACAAAAGTGCCAAAAATAACTCATTAATAAAAACTTTGGTTTGAAAAAGACATGTGTTTACAACGGAAGCTGGTAATGTGTTCAGCAATCAACTCGGTTTTTACTTTTTAAGCAATGACATTACTGTTTGGGCTGCAGTGGCCAAGACCTGGTTTTGATCTGCTTGCCCGCCGTTTTGCTTATGGCTAGAAAAGAGTTTGGCGCCCTCAGACATGGCCATAGCAACAAGATTTTCCTTACTGCCGCCAGAAGAACCACCATGGCCTCCGCCGCCAGACTGGAATTTCTGGAATGCAGAGTAGGCAGCAGCCATACCAAGAGCCTGCTGACCCATTGATCCGAGGTTGGATCCTCCGCCACCATAGGCTTGGTTGTGTGCCTGCTGCATTTGTGATGACGATGCCTTTCCACCGCCAATTCCGCCGCTACCAAGCAGAGATAAGGCTGAGCTAAACATGTCATTGTTGCTGCTACCACCACCGTGGCCACCAGAATGGGACCCAGATTTACCAAAGAATTGGCTAGCCATAGAGGCAACCATTCCAAAGTCAAAGCTGCGGTCATCATTATCATCATTACTGTTTCCATGGCTAGGTCTATTGCCATGGTTGCCGCCAGGGGCGTTTCCAGAGTATCCATGTTGCTGGTTGTGACCACCACCGCCATATCCTCCCTGGCCACCGTATTGAGATGGTGATGGACCTCCACTGCCACTGCCGCTCCCATATCCTCCCTGGCCACCGTAGTGAGATGGCGATGGACCTCCGCTGCCACTACCATAGCCGCCCTGAGAACCATGGCCCTGGTTGCCGCCATGTTGAGGGAATCCTGGACTGTTATTATATTGTGAGTTTGCTGGACCCTGGTTATATCCACCATGCTGGTTATAAGATCCTTGAGGCCCGTGACCTTGATTTCCATATTGAGAAGGACATGGTCCGCCTTGTTGGCCATAACCACCATTTCCGCCGCCTCCATAAGGACCGCCGGGTGGGGTATTATTTCCGTACTGAGAAGGGCCCTGGTTGCCGCCATATGAGGTGTTTCCTTGGCCTTGATTGTATCCACCGCCGTACTGGTTGCTGTTTCCATATTGATTTGGTCCAGGGCTGCCGCCATAGTTTCCACCGCTAGGGCTCTGGTTATACCCGCCATACTGTGATGGACCAGGGCCTCCGCCATATGTAGAGTTTCCTTGACTATACTGCTGGTGCTGCTGTTGTGGCATATCGTTATAGCCTCCATGGCCACCACCGCTATTTCCACCATATTGGGATGGGCTTTGCCCAGAGCTACCACCATATTGCTGCTGATTCTGCTGGTGAGGGCTGTTAGAGCCGCTGTTGTTTCCATGTTTATTGCTATTGCCACCTAAAAAGGAGGAAGCTAGGGTTGCAGCCTGAGAAATATCAAAGCCGCTGCCGGGTTTTCCACCGCCGCCCTCATTTTTGTCCTTGTTGTTGCCCTGAGCATACTTGCTGGCAGCACCTGCTGCCATAGAAATTAAATCGTTGAAGCTCATCACGAAAATTTCAAATTGAAAATAAAAGCTGGGAAACAACCTGGTGATGATGCATTCGTATGGTGATTTTCAACTTTAGGGTTCACAAAAGAACATTCTTATTTCCCACCGCTTGATTGGTGTGATTTAATTCTGGGCCTAGTTCCTGGGATTCTTTTGAGTAGGTAATCTAGTAGGCGTCTTCCTCTTGCATTATCAAGGCGCCTTTGCCATGATGGAAGCCTGTATTGCAAATGTTAGCGTCCCTGAAATTTTGCCTGGAAAGCAAACATTTCGGTCTGACTCCCAAAGTAGCGCTGGAAGAAGATGCACTTTACTGTAATTGGGCCAGACAGCTACGTGTCTAGAGAGCATATATGAATATTCTTAAATAGAGGTCCCGAGAGATAGTCGATCTGGCCAACTAGGATACCAACAAAGGAAGCTCTGGCCTATAAAAGGCATTTAAACAAATATGGATCAAGTGATGGGCGATGTTGTATATCCAATTCCGGAAAGTTACTTTGTTTCAGGGCTCGTGGGGAGCATTTCTGTTGGCAGACAGTGCATAAAATACACTAGGCAAAAACTTGAAGTCTGATGAGACTGTGGAAAAGAAGCAGGGTCGAATGTACTGGAACAAGCAAAGAATAAATGTGGACCAATAACAGCGCGTCAAACATTCCAGAGACAATGCGTGCAAGTCCTGAAGATGAATGTTGTGACCCCCTAATGTTTAAATGATGGCGTGCAGAACCATATATCAAAGGGCCGAGGCCATGCAAGCAAGCCCAAATGTAATTGCTGGGTGGGCCTGTAGGGCATCGAATGTTGCCAAATGAGGCTTGGAGCAGGGCTAAATTCTCCTATCTGGTCAACATGTTGGACGACCATATAAAAGGCATGGCGATGACTACTGGTATTGCTTTTTAAACGCTATTCAAACATTTTATCGCTTCCAAAATACATTGTGTTTTCCTCTAAAGCTCTATTGTTCTTTTTTGCTAGCTAAAAAACATCTCTGTGTATTTGTTAGGCTCAATTAGATTGTGTGCGTGTGTGTGTGTGTGGAGGTCAACAGCAGTAACCAACCTTTGATAGAAGCCTCAGCAACAATTAACTAGCAGGTCATCCTTTTATTGCTGGATATTTTTTGGTCTTCTATATATGGTTGGTAAAGCCAACATAGCTTCAGAACTGCTCTAACGTCTTTGTTTCTCTAGTGTTTGTGGGCTGTCATTTATATTGGTTCTATCTATATCTCGCACTTCTTTACGTTGTTGTTGTTGTTGTTGCCGTAGTAACTGTTATAGTAATAACGTTCGACAAACAGCATATTTTTGTTCCACCGCTCAAGTGTCCATATTTTTATTCCATCCTGAAGCCTAGCGGGTACATGGGTTTCCCGTCCTTTCGAAAGGGTGTCTGGTTGGTCATAGCCTGGGCTGCACTGGCCCAGGCACTATTTGTAGTATCAGTTACTGCCCATGGCGGCCACGACAGCAGCCCAAGCCCATCAGACAATACGTCGTCTTCAGAAAGTAGCAAACCTGGAAAAAGAGTCGTGGCCCAAGGCAAAATCGCATTGGGCTTTGGGATGGCGGTCCTGGCTGCATGCTGTTCGGCTCTTGGATCGCTTTTGCCGTTTTACGATGATCTACCACCTCGCTGGCGAATATTCACGCGACACAAGCCCGATTTTCAGATCGCTACTTCTGCCGGTTTTCTTGCCGCTAGCATGAGTTTCTCTGCTGGCGTTCTTTTGTATCTCTCCCTGGGAGACCTCTTCCCTGAATCGGTAGACAGCTTCACCAATGCCGCTGTGTTCGACAAGAAAAACAGCAACATGGTTTCAACATGTATCTTCATTGGGGTTATCATCATTATGTATACTGCAACAAAGCTTGGGCCCAGGCTGTTTAGGAAACTCAAGGAAATGAGGTCTTCGTCGTCATCATTAAGATCTTCTAGCCCCAAGACTATCGATGTCACAACCATGGGGCAAGATGAAGAAGTGCCTCAGTGCACATGCAATGTGCCAGCCTTTAATGAAAAGGCCACAGAGTCTTCAGTTCAACTCCAAGACCCAACAAACGAAGCTCCGGGTGCCGGCCCACCCAGTCACCATGCTTTGCAGCAGCACCAAGGTGTTGAAATTCCGGCTGCCCTAAGCGCCCATGCCCACAATGCCCACATAAGCAAGCTAATACCAAGAACCTTGGTTCTGATGGAGGGGCAGCGCCACATGGACTCTTGCCCATGCCATCTCTACTACAACGAGCGGGCGCGAAAAGAGTGGATTGCAATGGGATACCAGGTAACAATAGCGCTCTGCATTCACAACTTCCCCGAAGCTCTTTCAACCTTCGCGGCTAGCGTCCATTCAACATCACTTGGTGCACTTTACGGCATTGCGCTTGGTCTCCATAAGATCCCAGAAGGCCTGATGGTCTCTCTGCCCATATACTATGCCACTGGGTCTCGCTGGAAGGCCTTCATCATCGCTGCCACGGCCAACTCGATCACTCAGCTTCTTGGGGCATGTCTTGGGTACGCCCTTTTTGTCACCTACTGGAATGAAGCGGTCAATGGCACGCTATTTGCTGTGGCCAGTGCACTCCTGCTGTTCACCATCATCAAGTCAGTGATGCCGCAGTGTCGCAGGTACGACCCAGACGATCGCTACTGTACCCTGATGACCTTCATGGGCCTGGTGTTCTTAATGTTGGTCAATGCCTTATTTTCGTATGCTCCGATAGATCAGTAGTAGGTCAGAAAGTACCCCTTTTTTCAGCCCAGCATACCTATTTTAGTTTATTTTCAGACCCTTTAATATATAATTTCCAAGAAATCACTTTATCGCCTATAGTGTCGAATTTAAAGATGCATTGCGGGATTCTTTATTTGTCGGAGTCTTCTTTGAAGGTGTACCAGAACGATCCCCTGGATAATAGCCAATAGACTGTTGGGCTTCAGCTAAAGCATATGGGTTATGGGCGGACTTGCTGGGAATGTGTGAGGGCACCAACTGTTTCCACTTGATGGAGAACTAGCCATTTGCATATAGAATGGCCAGTGTCTATTGGGCCTCTTAGGAGCTGCAAAGTAGGAGTCACCCACATCACAAAAATTGTTTCTCTCTTTGTACTTGCATGTCCAAGCACAAAGTACATGGATGCAGCTAAATGTGTGAGGGGAAGGGGAATGCATATACATGCCATGACAGATTAACCAAGTGTGCTTAAACTTCCATTAAACAAGAATATTTATAATCTTATCCAACCAAAGCTATAATTCAATAAGGAATTTGAGGAGTTATGAGCCAGACATAGTGTTCATAGACAGCGTACTTGGAAATGATATGTTTTATAATAAACAATCTCTAAAAAGTATCTTTGGGGGTACTTTTGGCCTTTGGCGCAAGCATGGGGGGTGAAGACTTTGAACATGTGAAGGCAAGAAACTAATAAAAGTACATGGTCAACGTCACTCACAAAAAGGTGGATCATGCAACTTCTAAAATCAATTCAGCCCAGTCTGTTATCAGGGGTGTGTGTGTGTGTTGAGCTAGGCTTTCCAAGCATTTATTGCCCACTCTGATCCAAGCCTGTGAGAACATGATTTTCTAGATTCCCTGGCCACTCTCAATTGTTTACCCCTCTTCTTTCTCTCTACTCTATATACATTTTTATATATCCAAACCAAGCCTTCTATTCAAAACTTCAAATATACCCACATATCTTTTACAGCCCTTTTGTCTTTCTCTTTATACTAGAGACACTAGAACATGAAAAGTCCAAGTCCGCCAGCCACAGCCGATATCCACAGTCTCACCAGTGGAACCTTAATTTTATTAGACCAGCTAGTTACACTACTGCAAACACAAATACCTGCATTTAGCAGCAGTCCTGACGATGTATATGCCAGAGAGTCCAGGCATTTACCAAAGAGCACTATCGGAAAGCATCTACGACATGTCATGGATCACTTTAGGTTGCTAAACCAAGGGATTCAGGCCCTAGATACACATCAGGTTGACGGCCATGACAATGCTGGAAACGGCAACCAAGAAAACAGTACATCCATTGTTCGCTACTGTGCACGGTCTCGCGAGGTAAGCTGCTGTCTATGATTTACTTTATGTATATATATATATATATATCTTGAAGATACGAGTGCTATTTCTTTTCTCGTTGGCTTTTGTATCAAACAACGTTATTTGACAAGAGAATACCAGTGAGTTTAAAGCATGTACATAATTTATTAACCAGCCATAAATGCCATATTGCAATCATCTAGGTTGATGCGGAGAAGAACATATCGGCGGGCGTCGTAGCAATTAAAGAAACAAAAGAAATCATCAAATCATGGATAGAAAAGTACAAGGATAACCCTGAAGCTCTGGAAGAGCACATTGTAATATGTGATATCCCAGAAAGCGGGTCTAAGAGGGAGGTTAAACTAGGCTCAAGTGTTTCCCGAGAAGTCTGGTTTTGTACACACCACATGAGTAAGTCCTACTTTTCAATATCATAATAAAACAATCAAGCAATAAGCGTTGTTAACATTTATCAGTAATAATGACTGCAAATGCAATTTGTTTGATCATCATTACATTTAGTTCATCACCTGGCCATCATTAAGCTTATTTGCAGCGAGCTTGGGATAAAAACCAGCAAGGATTTCGGTTATGCCCCATCAACTATCTTATACCAAAGCCAAATTGCAAACAAAGGCTCATAATAATAAACTTAATTTATGATATGGTCAAAGCTCACAAGGCTTTGGGCAGAATGGCCCCCCAGGAGATTGCATATGGATTGGCTCATGGTTGGGCCAAAATATGAGGGCCAATTTCTGCCTAGCATAGATTCGATCACTAGTGAAATCTTCCCATATGGGCCTTTGTGTTAATATAAACACTTTTAGCATTGTTTTTTAATAAAAAATAAATCATGTAGCATTATTCATTCTAAAGGGAAACTGGCAGCTGCAGTGTACCGCCATTATAAGGGGAATCAGAATATATTGTAGCCATATTGTCTACCAAAACGATTAGACGATAGGAGACATTATCATGCTTTGGCTGGTTTATATGTTTGTTAACTGATACAAAGAATAGCAGTATCATATAAAAATTGCAATATAAGCCAACCCGAAAAGTTATTCCAATTCTTTACCCACGGATTCATACACAGGCTTTAGTTCGGGAATCGGAGGACGCACGTTTGTATCTACGAATCCATCTGTTATCTCAGGAAGAGATGTGCTGACGAGCTTGGATGCCATTGACATTTGGCTATTGGGTGTATCATCGATTCTCTCTAGACGAACTGATGAAAGTCTCTACATCATTACCACCAGCAGCAGATTATAGCAATATGGTCAAATTCTATATTTTAACCATCTATAGTATAATAAAAAATGAAATCACCCACCAATCCATGCTTCCAGAAATTGGAATGGTCTATGGCTTCAAATTTCACATCAGCAAAATCTTTTTTGACCTGTATATTTGTTGGCATGACAAAATCAAAGTACGAGTAGCGATGGTCAAAGTATACTGAGGGATCGATTCTTTTCCTACTAACTTCTTTTCCTTTTTCTGAATCATTGCCCTGTATTACCAATTTAAAAAGAAGTCCAGCGGTTTAGCAAAAAGGCTGTTGTATTATTTTATAAAATGATTTATATAAATAGTGTCTACTCAGTACCTCCAGTATCTTTACGGTAAACTCCACCATCCTCAATGAATTATAAGCCTCAAGACAAATGCGCCATATTGCACGATAGTTGCCTCTACACACACCTTTAATGAGACACTGTATCTAGACATTTGACACAGGCAGTTAGTCAGCTATTATACATAAGTACGACAATATTAATAAGCTACTTAATATGGAGATCTCCTTACATCAAACCAGCACACCATATTCAGTTTCAAGACTTTGCCAAATTCCCTATTACAAATTTCAACGTCAATACTCTTTCAAACCCTTTATTAGGCAATAAAATGCCTTGTCTATAGCAACTCCACTTACGTTCCACTGTCAGCATAGGAATCCCAATAAGGTTTTCTGTAGTGAACAACAGCACAATCCCTCTCCGCGGACCTTATTGTTATTTCTACAAAGTAAGAAAGCAGAACCAGTAGGAAATATATGTGTATGATCTCAATTAAATAGAGTTATCATGCTAGCAAGAATGTGAATGGGTTACCCTGGCTCAAGTATTCTCTACGAAAGTCCATAACATCCTTGTCTGGCCTTCCAAACCGATTCCTAAGAATATATCAATGGATATTATTATAGCTATCGTTGCGGCTGTTTGCTTGGCATTTGGCAAGTTCTCCATCAAGTGGAAACAGATTGGTGCCCTCATACACTCCCTGCAAATCGGTTCATAACCCATAAGCTTTAGCTGGAGCCCAACAGTCTATTGGCTATTATCCAGGGTATCGTTCTGGTACGACTTCAAAGGAGATTCTGCCATTTATCAAATATATCAATGGATAGTCCCATATAACCCTTACATATATGCCACTTTCCAAGTTTCATTGTCCTTGCATATATCGCTTAAGTATTCGCCGAGCTGTTATATAAACCCAATTGTTTGGTTAGAGCACGCCAAGCCATGCACTGCTGTTTTGTAGCGTATGCTCTTGTTGTGAGGTAGTGACTTACTTCTCCAAGAGCCAGTATATCATTTCCTGTCAAGTATTTCACTATTTCAACCCAAACTTCTTGGGGAATCCTTCTATGAACTTTGGTTTCATTTATTCAACAAGAGTTGATGAAAGCGATGTTAGTAACCCGGCTGCTTTTATGCTTTGATATGTATTGAGTAAAATTTTATACTGACTGTTGCAGTTCATTGATTATCAATATAGGGGTTTAATATGTTTAAGCTTTGCCCTAAAAGGATGCTATGTTATGCAGAATGTATTATAATGAGAAAAGAATAAAGTGGTAGCAATTATTGTAGTAGTAGTAGTGGTGGTGGTAGTACCAATGTAAAGAGGAAACATAAGATGGTTTTAGGTTTTTTGAGGCCTGCTCTTTTACAAAGGCGGAACAGACACTTTTAGTCTCCATGGAATTACGGTTCTATGACGTTGACACTAATTGTTAGGTTATCAAATCACAAGCTGTTCTGCATCCATTAACAAGTTTCATACTGCTGCGGTTTTATAGAACAAAACGTGGTGGGGCTGAGTTACAAAACTCAACAAAATGAAAAAGTAAAGTTGCAAAGGCTTAAACAAAGTAAGCAATGTATTACAATTTTACTAATAACAAAAGAAATGGCTAAAAGCATAGAGATATTTGAAAAGATGATGGATAAGTATAATAATGCAATAATAATAATAATAATAATAATAATAATAATAATAATAATAATAATAATAATAATAATAATAATAATAATAATAATTGATGATATGGACATTTTTCACTAATATGGAACAAAGACCTTAAGGATGTTTCCGCTCAGACTCGAGTGGGTAGCACGGAACTTGGCATTAGATGGTATTGAAACCTGACATTTGTAGACGCCAGAAGAACTTGAGAAAAAGTGTGATCCGTTCTCGTCTCGGCGGTCCTCATGCTTTTTCTCGACTTTGACCTCAATGTTTCTGGAAGTTACTGCGAGGTCGATTTCACTGGATTTTGTATTTTCTGGCAAGGTAAAGTCAACACGGAAATGGCCATCGATGTTGTGATGTATCTTATAGCCCAAAGTGCCACTGCTCCAGAAGGTGTGGGGGGTGTCCATGCTCCACTGGTGTTTTGGCCAAGACCAGTCGAAATCATTTCGTCCAAAAAATGAATCAAAGTTGGTCAGACCGAAGGGTTCAGGTGGAGCTGGAAAGCGGCCTCCAGTGGCAGTGACGTGAGTGGGTGTTTTATCCCTGCCCGTGTCATTAGTAGGAAAATTAGGAAAGTTGGGGGTGGCCCAATTAAAGCCTGGCGGGAAAAAGCTGTCTGGGTTGCGAGTCCTCGAAAAGAAATCGTTGGGGTGGGAAGGTAAATTCCAGAAGGACATGCTGGTATTGACTAAACGTGAAAACCTATTTGTAAGGCGTATGTATATGTGGGGAACCGTATTTGTTGTATTTTGACTTGTAGAATATGGAGTTTTGAGGAAGTATGCTTTGATAAAAATCGTGGAAATAGCAAAAGAATAAACAAGGGTGATATGAATAGACATACGACCAAACGCAAGCCTGTTTATATATTTGAAACAAACTCAGACAAAGTCTTTTCAATGTTACATGCTTTTCCAACATGGGATCCGCCGTCCACCTTTGTTTTCCGTCCTCATATGGCCAAAAAGTAAGCAACAGCCCTATGGTTGGACCAAAGCTGCGTCGACCGGGTATCCGATAATGCTGGGTAGCTCTATTATTGTAGCTCAGATATGTATGCATGACATGCCTTTCAATGTAGACAATCCCTTTAGCTGTGTTGCGCAACGGGTATTGATGTGTGGCTTCCATGTGGCTAATAGGTATAAAATACCATACGTTCTATTCCAACAGATTCGATACTGCCTTCCAAGCCGCCATACCCACATGTTATCATCCCGATATTGATTTTGATAGTATTTTAAAATGCCTTTTTAAATAGCGAAAGTGAGCACATTTTTAGATTTGCCTCCGATTCCTCAAAAATAAATTTTAACTCTTTGGAGAGTTTGTGCAAAAAACTCCTATTTGATCTTTCTTGATGCCTAGTGGCCAAGACTCAACCCTAAACCCAAACAAAGTAATAATGATAATAAATTTCTGCATAGACTCATGTATAGCACATATTCAAAATCATAAAGAAATATGGATGATAATTTTTGAAGGGTGCCTCTTTTTGGTGGCCAACGATTACAGGGGCAGCAATCACAGCCAAATGAGTGACTAACCCTTCAAAAATAATCTCCCCCATATAGAATACTGACCCATGACCTTCCAATGCTGCTTTAGGAAGACTAATACATGTATGTTCGGATTACATACAGCCTAGGCAATAATGGGCTCCCATGAGTTGGAGAGTAAACGACTTGGGGTTGGGATAAACTCTGAGGACCCATTTCTGTCTACCACATGTTTGATTATTAGTGAAATCTGACCATACGCCATCCAAAGGAATAATCGTAGAGTTCTTTGTAGACTTTAAATTTGATTAGGTAGCAAAGATTCTCTTTTGTATTTTTATAGCATTGCATCATGGTCACAAGTATATTTGATGTCTTTTTTCCCAGAACTCCCGGTTTTGGCTTTAATGTCATTCGAAAGCCACACCTTTCTTTCCAAATAATGTATTAACGAATACAATTTATTATAAAACAATCACTAACTAATAAAAGTAAGTAGATATAAAAGTGACCTTGGTTATCACAAAGCAATAACGATATCATTTTTAGGACATTTAATATATGTGAGCAGAAGAATCGGCTTTTCTAGCTATCATTTCCTATAGAATTTTTAGACCGACATGGCGAGATGCGGAATAAATGATTGTGAATGTAGATGTTCATGTACGCCTTAGCCCTTGTCTGAATAGACCCTCCTAATCGCATCAGGCAATATTCGGCTAGCAAGAGTTCCCTTTCCATGATAGTGTTTTGGCTGTGGGGGCGGCGTCCCCATAGGAGATGGAGCGACATATAGATCGGGGTCTCCTGGCTGTGCGATGCTTTTTCGGAGGAGTCGAAGATCTTGCAGGAACTCACGAGGCGTGGTTATATGCGTAGAACCTGTGAGGCAGCAATAACAAGTATAGTTAGACGCAATAAACCTTGATGTTCATACATGTTTTAGCACATCAATTACAGAGAAATGTAGTTTCTGAAATACAATTTTAATCAGTGAAAATAAACACTTACCAAGATAAACGTCTATAGGCAGCTCTTTGGTAAGCTCATATATAGACCTCACTTCAGAGTATGTCGCTCCTCCAGTCATAAATATTATAAGTTTTGGTCGTGGTGCATTATCCGAATTCTATGTAATTCACGATTTAAAATTAGATATATTGAAGTATTGCGTTGTAGTGTTAAGATATTCTTTAGATGCCGATTTTAAACCCTACCTCTTTTTTACAGGAATCTAGAGACCTTGTCCTAAATTATGGTGGGAATCATTTATAAAAATTTATGCTGCTACTCGGGCCATATATTTTTGTTTAGGTGGCGGTAAAACACTTACCTTCGAAGCGATGTCGAAGAATTGGTAGCCATAGATGTCCATCTTTCCGCATCTTCAGGCAATGGTGGGTCCACCCATGGGAACAGCTCCTCTGGAAGCTTTCCCTCAAGCATCATTCTGGGAATTTCTTTCACTGCAGGAACAAATCTAGATGTTCTAAATTTCGTCTCGCCCTTTGTCTTTGTCTCCCATCTGAATCTGACTTTGTTTGATCTTGGTGGATCAGACTCCCTCTGTTATATAGCCATGAAAGTTTAATATAGATTTTATGATGCATAGGCGTGTATTTTATAAATCTAATAATCGTTTGTTGTAGCGACTAACCTTGTCAGTTCGGACGTTAAGCAGATTCATGTTCAAAACAGCACGTTTATCCTCATCATCCATGCATCTAAGAACTTCTTGAAGGCAGCGTCGCTCAAGTGGGTGAATCCCATCCTTGACAACAAGATACATCATCAAAAGCCTTATCCTGTCCGTGTCTCTGCAATTTCACATATTAGAAAAATGGGAATCCCATGGTTAAACACAGGCTATACAAAACCTAGAACCAGATGGCGCAATGCATATCTTTGACAATAGTAAAAACTCAACTCACTCTAGCTGTGTGTTGGCAAGAAACCCAATGAGCTCCTCCTCGGTGGTATCCGTGATCTTTTTGCCTTCGATTGTATACCCCGTGGCAATGTCCTGTTTGCGCACCATTTTGTTAGCAGCTACTTCATCCACACAATTTTTAAAGTTTCAGATCCTACGTGCTCTTACCTGTTCAACATATGACATTTCCCTAAGCATACAGTCTTTGACGACTTTCATACTTTCCCTGGTGAGGTTGACATGGGTCTTGTACTATATTAAACAATCAAAGACGGCTTAGTTTTTTATTCCGTTGTATCTATCGTGTGTGTATATATATCTCGCAATAAATACTTGCCGCAGAATTAAGCTTTATGAATGATGGCAAATTATACAGAGCTTCCTTTAGTTGTCTCAAGGAAGGTCTTCGTCTGTTGCATGTGAAGTATCAAAATGGACAAATGCATATTTATTTGAATATACCCGGGATTTTGTCTGCGTCAGTTAATATTATTGTTATTGTTATTATTACTCTATTTTCAAACTTACCCCTCTGTGTTTTGGCATTTGAGGTGTTTATCAGCCAAAGCTGACTCCACAACGTCTTTGTAGTAGTCAATGGCATCAGCAATGTGCTTATGCTTCAGCTCGTCCCACAGAACATCGTCATAGTTGTTTAATTTCACAACTATTTCTTCTGGCTGGTTGTCCTCTATATCTGGCTTGATTCTATCGATATTTCAAATGTTAGATACGTCTGATAGGAATCGCACCAGTGCCTGGCTGAAACAAACTCTTTAACTGCACTTACATATATTTATTCTCTCTGTCAAAGTCTAACAAATCTGTCACCATGGCCTGGTAGGTGAACTCGTGGATCAATGGTGCTATCATGTCAACAGAACGATCCAGTATTATTACAATAGATGGTATTTGGGCCTGATTCATCTCGTCCTAAAAGAAAAATTTGGTGTTTGGTTTATATATAATTGCCTATTGGAAAATGTATTTGCATCAAATACTATCTGTATAATACCTACCTCGGGAATACCACCTGCTTGGAAGTACTCATCCAGCTTCTTTTTAAATGTCCAGGCCAGGTCGGCAGCCACTGATGGTATGGTGGGCTCTAGCATCCCAGCCTCACCAAATCCAATAGTGCGTTTTGGGACAGCACCAGGCATGAAATTCCTAGATATTGGGTTTATACTTGAGAGCACGCGCTGCCGCATAGACCCTATGGGCCGATAATAGCGAATGTACGGAACGATAGCGAGAGAGGCACAGACACTAACCAGGCGATCAGAGATGGTTGCCAAATCTAGGTACCTGTGTTCACCGGAGTGTGGGGAATAAAGGTTATAGAAAGGCAGGAGTGATGGCTTGGTAATGAACACTTGGTCCTCAATGGCTAAGTTGTTGTATTATATACAATACGTTATAACAGGGCTTATTCCGACAGATATACATCAGTAACATTGTATACTTGCCATTGAATTCGACAAACATTTCGCGAAGAGTTTTTATATATATCGAGGCCTTTGATACAGACAGTCTTCTCAATAGCCAGTCCTCCAATGCTATAGTCACACAACATTCATGTTAGGCACACAAAGAATATGACCAGATCAACCTGAAAGTGACAAAAGAAACTCCAATCATCTACACTAGAGTATACCTACCACCAGTAAAGTATATATGCCCTGCTGAGTACATTGCGCCGTTGTTAGAGGCAGGGCCTTTCTTTGTAAAATCAGAAATAAACCGAGATACCGACTCCTTGGTAGGAACCAAGAAGTATATGGCTTCCTTGTCAACATAGGCCTGGCGATTCTTCTTTATGCTTTCAACCACTACAAAAAGATATTAATTGTTTGCTGAGGAAAATCATTAAGCGCAGGATGGCTAGCCTTTTGAATATCAATAGTTGTATAATGATGGGCTTACAGATTACATCTTCGTTCAACACATCATATAACCTCAGAACCGATGAAAGCAATCGGAGGGAAAACTGGTCAACAATGACGACCTTCCACCTGTCCCTCGGACGCACTCTTCGAATAGCATTCAAAAACTCTGACAAAGCATACAACAAGGAGTTTTTAAGCAGAGCCAGTATGTGAACATACAACTTTATTCAATATATCACTAACTGGCACACTTACTATCCCTAACTATGTTAATAAGTGACTCCGGGGGCATAGTTGTAAAAATATTCTGCTTTAAAATGTGGTATGAACAGAACAAAAAGACATGGCTAGGACCATTGCTAGCTGCATAAATAAGGTTTGAATTTTTGTAACCTGTCATCTAGACTCGAAGTTCACGCATCTGGACTCCGGCCATAAATAAACTTGAATATTGGTTCATGATTGTTTGGTGTATGATTGCCTAAGCCCAATTAAAGATAAGGTGTGCTCAAGCTATTGAAGCTGCCACGTCCACCTGAAATCCTGATTAATTATCCGCCTAGATCTTCTTGCTCAAATTTAGTTTTGTTCAGCACCAATTCAAATATGGATTTTGCCATAAGTACCAGGATAAGGATGGATCAAGCACTCTATTTTGCTCACACAGCACATTTGTACTCTCAAATTAATACACATACTTTTTACAAATACTAAAAATGAATTCAAGGGTTCTTCGTGATATAAAGGCACGCAAAGCTGTATATTCGCGCGAGCTAGAACGCACGATTTGGAGATACATTTCAAGAAACACCACATTGCCGCCAAGAACCCGCATGCAGGCGCAATTGGCACTTTCAAGAACACCACGCGAAGCAGCCCCTTCTGCTATCAAGAACCGCTGCGTAGAGTCTGGTCGTGGTCGTGGTATATTTTCCGATTGGAAACTCTGTCGATTCCAATTCAGAATGAAGGCACTTAATGGCCAACTACCTGGAGTCCAAAAGGCCTCTTGGTAAAAATAGCGACTCAACAAAACCTTGGTATGACATCCTGTACCATAGAAAACTGCCAAATTATACATTTGGATATTTACATATGGATAGCTATCTTCAAAGGGCGACTATTTGATAATCAACTGTGATTGCCCCTATAATCGTTGGCCACCAAAAGGTACCCATCAAAAGTTATGGTCCATATGGTTTACTATTTCATTTGCAATTTATATTTATCGAATCGTAAATACAATTATATATTTTAAGAGAGATAAAGAGTATCAACAGTTTTTAGGGAGTCCAAAAAGGATGGCTTTTGTATTTAAAAACATGTGCAGGTTATATGAATGGCATGTGTGTATCCAGCTCTAGAAAGTGGGAGTTGAAGAGAATGGGTGAACTACCAGGTAGGTCTAGAGAACTGCTTGGCCAGATCAATCATCTTCCATCCGCCGGTGATTGGGTCGTCGGCGTTTTCGGGTACCTTGGTGAAGATCGAAACATAGTGGCATGACTCGATCACATTTTCATCGCCCTGGACTATCTTTTTTGTTACCTTGTCACGGAACACATTGTTTTCCTGGGTTTGGAAGACAATTACGATGACAGGAACTTCATTATCAAGAACTCTGGCCGAATGGAACTAAATTGGCAAGCCGAATTAATTTTCAGTATAGTACCATATGGAGACCATAGAGTTTGTACATATATCATATATATTTTTAGCACAGCACTTACATCTACATGTCTGAGATCAAGAATATTGCAATCGCTCACAATTCCCTGTTTAGCTTGGGCTTTAATGACAGCGCTGAGAACGTTGTAAGATGCCTCGGAGCACCAATGTTTGAGTGTCTCGGCATCACCTGATAGATAAGCATCCATGATTTCTGGGATGATGAACTCACGGCATTCGTGCAAAAACTTGTCAAGCTTGAAGGAAGGATCGATTGTGTCTCTGATCTGGCGCAATGCCTGGGCGGACTCTGTCTCGTCAAAGAAAAATCCGAAAATATTGCGAACCTTGGTGGTGACGGCGCGTGTTGCCTCGATCACAGGGTTTTCACTCTCCTCATATGATTTCTGTGCCCTGAAGATTCCCTGCATCATGGGGCTGGTCTCCTTGAACTTAGCCCAGCTCTCTTTCCATTTGGAGTCTTTATGCAGCACTATGTTAGAACCAGCTCTATAATCATTTTGGCAAACATTCAGTTAGTTATAATCCACTAAATAGCTATACATTCTGATCAGCACTTGGTCGTGGTTGTAAATTGTCTTACTCTTCGTTTTCCTGAGATGCTTTCAAATTTTTGTATTCAGCAAACGATCTTGCGCGCTTTTGTTGACTGAGGATTCGTGATTTTCTCCGATCCTCCTTAGTGCGATATCCACCGTATACACTGCTGGCGTCGTCAACATAGTCCTTGACGTTCTTTTCGAGGTGCTTATAGGCCTCAGTGTTACGGATCGGGGCTGTTGCAGTAGAAGCTGCCGTCCCAACCAACTTGGCTGTTGTTTTAACCTGTATTGATCAAACATTAGTTTACAAATTTAGCGATAAAGTATAGGTAGATCATGGTAAAACATCCTTCACTGGAAAGGTGTTGGCAAAATCACTCACCGCTCTTCCAGTGGCCTTGACTGCTGCTGTGTCTGCGACCTTAGAAATGCCTTCTCCGACAGACGATCCAACCGCTGATGCGGCTTTTTTCACTACATCAGCACTAGCCGATGTGGCCTGCTTTGCCCGCTTCATGGCTTCAGAGTCGGATATTTTTGAGCCTTTATCTTCAAGCAGTTTCATATTATCCTTGAACTCCTTGTTTTCTTGGACTTGTCTTTTGATAGAATCGGCGAATGCCTTAATTGGACTGACATGGCCTCCATTACGGATGGCTGCGGATGAATGGAAACCAGCATATATAGAGGCCCCAATGCGTGGCAATGTGGGGGAAATTTGTGCATTGCGGCACTGCTTATTTATGAGGGGCAACAAAGCTTTCCTTGGTACACGAAGCATCGTTTAAGGATTTATGAAATGAAATAAATAAAGGCAAAGAAACAAGGTATGATACTGCAAAGTGATTTTTCCAGATTTTGGATCTCTCCAAACAAAGTTAGTCAGTTAGCTGGCGGAACCTTTTTTGATGGTCAGAGTGTATAAACCAATCGACTCTACTGATAGGCCTAACGGGGATATTGTTTATTACGGTAAGTTGCGAAAAACTTCAAAACGAATCAAAGAAATCAAAAACACAATAAAATTAACAAGTATGGGCTAATGTTGATGGCAGGACACAATATCAAAAAATTATGAGGATTGGGTACATTAAAATTCTAATTGAAAAATTAACTGTGTTACTTGGAGTTGCCTATAGCATCTTCCAGCTGGTTTTGCACTATTAAGCTTACATGGCCTCAATTAGCTTAGAAATTAAAGGACTGTATTAAGGGCACTGCCGTTGGTGTGTATTTTTTTGGGAAATACATCTTGTTAAGGATTCCACGTATTTAGGTCAATTAATGGGCTACCCTTTTTTGACCCCGTGGGCTGGCATGGGTCATGTAGCTCCTCCTCTGAATTCGTGGTCTTGGTCTGAACAATGAGAGTTGGTCCTAGTGAACTAGAGATAAGGCGGCTCGGAGCAGACTTTGGCGATGAAGGCTCTGAATGGGCTGACCTAATGCTTGAAATGGAGCCAGGATCCACAGGATAGTCATAAACATAACTTTTTCCATCATTCCTGGTGTCCCTCTGACATATTGGACACCATTCTTTGTTTGCCTGCTTGTTTTCAATACACGCCAAGTGGAAATTGTGCATGCATCCGCAGACCATGATTCTCTGACTTTGATGATATCCTCTAAGACATATCGCACAAAATGTGTTGTGTGGTATAAAATTGGCAGTGTGTGTGTGCGCAAGCCCTCCCTTTTTGTCTACCCAGGAGTCGATCTTCGTCTCTGATCCAGATTTATTATTCTTGTAGAATCCTCCTATCACCTTAAATCTTCCTGTATTCTTTTCCCGCTTGATAAAGCATCTTAAAAAGAAAATCGCTATAATTTCGATTCAAGTTAGCGTTATTGTTAGTCAGTATTTCAGTACCAGACCAAGTATCATACATTTTTCCAATTTAAAATAGCTTTACCCATGACGCATCCAACGGCAACGAAACTAAGGACTACGGACAGTACCACGATCACCCAGGTCTTCATACTTGCTGATACTATGCCAATCTATTGACTATACGTTTATATTAAAATACTAAATGCACAGAAATGTATATTAAAGGTTATTGAGTTGAAAATGTTCGAGACTATAATTTATAAGCCGATATGGTGCTATATAAACTAACTCAGACCAAAGTAGTATATTTATATAGTTGCAGCAACTACGGATTTGGGCCACATTATCTACATGGCTGCTTAGTGCTGATTGTAGTGTGAAGTAAAAATCCAACTCTTTATTACCAAGACAAATAAAGAGCTGGATTATAACATCATACCCATTTCTCCAGTAAAAAAGGGGCTTTGCAATACCAGAAAGAAATTCAACCACCCGATCATTGTTGTAGCTCCTAACCCTTTGATGCACTGGAAGCTGCTTTCATTGATATGCAAAAAGCCATCAATATTGATTCCTAGATTGTAATGCCTGGGTTCCTTGGGTACAGTAATGCGTTTGTAGACATGGGATGCGACTAAAAATCAGAAATGCCAAGCGCTAGCTCTTTTATAGCAACAAAAGAATTGATTGAATAAATCTGGGTTATGTGTGATATTTTTTGAAGGGTATCTTTTGGTGGCGAAATGCTATAGGGGCAATCCCCATTTATTAGCAGGTGGCCACCCTTCAAAAATAGCTACGCATATGGCTTAGTATCTGAAGTTGGTTGAAAAGTGACGCATTTTTTAAAATTTCATAAATGACTGTGAAACCAATTATTGAAACAAACGCCATAGAGAACCACGAAGGATTCAGCTCCACATTCATCTCACCCAATCAGTCTCTCAAACCCGAGGAAACAACATAGCCTCAGAAGAGAGGTGTTGAGCCCAGCAGGATCCTTTATCTCCAATACAATAACGGCTTTGTGCGTCAACGACCGCCACGTAAATGGCCATCTATGCAAAAGTGCTTTTAGTAGCATTGGGGTTCGAATCTTTTAAAGATTCTAAGCGTTAAGGAAATCTTTTCTCTGTCAAGCATTGGCCCAAAAAGTCTCGTTGCATCAGAGAGTCCAGTTATTATGGGAATACTCACTAAAGTTTTTTATCTGTCCACTCTAGCAACACATTTGAATGGATAGCTTAACAGCTGCTATTCATGCATGGTATTAATTCCGTGGCCTTCCACGTGTCTGCCTGCCTGTCTGTCTGTATGCTTTCCACCAAAATCCCTCACTCACTCAAGCGATTGAAATACAACAGGGGCCATGAGGCATTTAAATTTCTCAAAATAAACACTTCACCCTGTTCACCTGCATATGATAAATTCTCCATGATTGCCAACGGCTGTTGCACAAAGGTAGCTTTAAGGCTGAGGCATTTTCTACCTCAGTATTCTTTATGAGATCTGGGAACATAAAAATAGGGGCTTATGCTAATGAAATAGCCCAATTCTGGTTAGTAATAGACTTTGGCCAAAATACCTCATATAGCCTAATAGTGATTTCCTGAAAACTCATAACTCTTGGCTTGGTACAGTTATATTTGTAATCTAGGAAGCTGAAGCGCGCAAGAATAACGGGTGTGTATGTACAACAGTGTGGCACTAGTGTAAAGGCAAATATCGGAAAGTCGATGATATTCCGTCTGATCTAATATAACGGAGAAAGATTGAAGAATGAGCACGTCATTTTATCAGATCATTTATAATTCAAGTCAACTCCATATCATTTTTATTGAGTCAATACCATGTTGTGCTAGCCGTGACATTTTCGTCTCCTTTTGATCCTTTCTTGCTTTCTGTATATTTTTGTTTAGTCATATCTGGCTGCTTTATCTGTATTTGCTCACAGAGCCATTGTCGATAATCCCAGGGCAGAGGATAAGAAGGACAATTGCCTCTGCTCATTGCTGAAATGTCATTCTTTAGACAGTCAACTAGCAGCCTTGCTATTCTTCATAGCGGGCGCTTAAGTATCCGCCGTTCTATAAGTGGTGTTTATAACACTCGCCCCATTTCAAGCAGGTTCCAGGCAGGTATCTTATTTAATAATACTTGTTGTAAAAAGTGTCGACTTGATAGCGTAGTCACAAAACTGACTTTTGGCACAAATCTGTGATTATAAATATACCAGGGTGTCCCTATATATACACCGCAATGGTTTGTTAAAAACAAATACTCGACAATACCACCGGGTACAGAGAAGCCCGTATCAATACCAAGCGAAAAGATAAACCCTAGCACTACATCGGCCTTACCAAGTAAGACGGTCGGGCTTGATGCTTCTGATGCCAAAAAAACCACAGCCGGGGGCTCTAAGCCAAAAGATATTGCTAAAGTCCCTATTGTAAAAGATCAAAAGTCAGTCGGGAGATGGTCGCCACAACTGATCCGAAGCATCTTCAAATATGTTTGGCCTGCTGGAGATTGGGGAACAAAATCTCGTGTCATAATTGCGTTGAGTCTGATGGGTATAAGTAAGGTAGGTAGTCCGGACTAGATGAATATATATATATATACGTGCATAATGTGTTAATTGCAACCAGCTATTAATGAAATACACTTAGGCTCTCAATGTTCAAGTCCCCATCGCATTCAAACACCTGATAGATAGCTTGAACATTGATGTCGCTGCTCTTGGTGGAGTTTTGCCAACGGTTTCCGTAGCATTACTACTAGGATGTACGTAAATGTTTGAAGAGCATAATTATTCAGTAAAACAATATTACTATTATTAGACTTAGCGATAGATCAGGTAGCTAATATTATCATAAAAATATATAGATGGTGCAGCAAGGCTTGGTGCGACTGCCCTACAGGAGCTTAGAAATTCTATATTTTCCATGGTCCAGCAAAACGCCGTAAAATCACTTGAAATGAGTGTTTACAAGCATCTTTTGAATATGGACTTGAAATTCCACCTTACCCGTGAAACTGGCGGTCTTTCTCGAGCAATTGATAGAGGAACAAAGTAAGTAAAACCACCCAAGTTTGCTCCCTATGGTATCGTGTTGCCACAGGTAAATTAAACTCATACTATTTTTTCTGGCTTTAGAGGAATAAGCTTTATTCTGTCATCGGTAGTTATTCACTTTGTACCAACGTTGTTAGAAATCGGTATAGTCTGTGGAATTCTGGTAAGTTATATCATATAGCATTTGACATTTCTTTTGCAAGTCAAATCATTTAGCCGCTAGCTGTACTTTTTGTAGGCAAATAAATTTGGGTCAGAATACGCAATAGTTGCTGCATCAACAATGGCTATATATGTAGCCTTCACTCTCGGCGTAACCCAATGGAGGTAAGCCCAGAAGATTTCAATTATCAGTAGACTTCGCAGAAGACCTCGTTATATAAATGAATATTCACTTTTTCCAAATAGAACTAAATTCCGTCAACAAATGAATGCTGCAGATAACAAGGCAGCCTCCCTATGCGTCGATTCACTAATAAATTTCGAATCCGTCAAAGTAAGCCTCATAGCGATCACTTACCCTATATACCAACACTGCCGATCGAATATACATACTAGGTATATTAAAACGACATTATTTATGATTTATAGTATTTCAATGCCGAAAAATACGAAGCCATGAAGTATGATCGTGCACTGGAAAAGTACAAGGCTGCCGCCCTAAAGACGGCCGGCAGTCTGGCTTTCCTAAATGCTGGTCAAAATGCTATTTTCAGCGCATCTCTTACATTAATGATGTATCTGGCCTCTAAGGGTGTTGCTTCTGGTAAGTTTGGATTTGAATTCACATAAAGTGAGTGTGTGTCTTTTTATAGAAGCAATTTTTGATTAATACCATATTATTTGATCTGCTGTGCAGGCGCATTGAGTGTTGGTGACATAGTCATGGTCAACGGCCTTGTATTCCAGCTATCTTTACCCCTCAACTTCCTTGGATCTATATATCGTGAAATGAGCCAAGCAGTGATCGATATGGGCACACTATTCCAGCTAGAGAACGCAAAACCCGCCATAAGAGTAAGCTACTGCTACTTTGGATAAGCACAAACGCAGTAAAACAAACTTCACACATCCGTCTATATACACTCTATAATTAACTGCTTAAAATCATCTCTCAAACAGGAAATTCACAATGCAAAGCCGCTAAAGATGGATGGCGGTTCAATTGAATTCAAAAACGTCAGCTTTGCTTATACCCCAGAACGCCAAATCCTCAAGGACATAAGCTTCACAATCCCGGCTGGCCAGAGAGTTGCATTCGTTGGTCCCAGTGGCTGTGGAAAGTCGACTATACTCAGACTTCTCTTCCGCTTTTATGATCCAGATAGTGGTAGCATTAAAATTGATGGGCAGCCCGTCAACCAAGTTACCCTGGAGTCTCTCAGAAAGGAAATTGGCGTTGTTCCTCAAGACACGGCTTTGTTCAACACAACCTTGTTCCAGAATATAAAATATGGCGATCACTCGGCAACGGAGACCCAGGTTTACGAAGCAGCAAAGAAGGCTAGAATTCATGATACTATTATGAAGCTGCCCAACCAGTATGATACTCAGGTTGGAGAACGAGGCCTGATGATTTCAGGTAAGCAATGTTGTTATTATTACTTCGGCCGATATCAAACATTTGTAGAAAAGGAATGTATCTGTTTAGCGTTGTATACAGCTTATTAAATTTATTATTCAAATCCAATATTTAGGTGGTGAAAAGCAAAGAGTTGCTCTTTCTAGAGCAATCTTGAAGAGGGCACCGATTATTTTCTTTGATGAAGCCACATCAGCCTTGGATACCCACACCGAAAACGAGATTTTGGCAAACATACGCGAGATCTTGTCACAGCAGCAATGCACAGCCATATTCATCGCACATCGTCTACGTACAATCTCTGATGCAGACATCATCTTTGTTCTTAAGGATGGCGTTGTGGTCGAACAGGGTCGTCATGAAGAATTGCTTGCTCTAAATGGAATATATAGGGATATGTGGGATATGCAAGAGATCAGAGGTACCAATGGCATTCGTGATTAGGCTCACCCTCCTTTGCTTGCTGTTTTGTTTTATAATTTAAAGTAGTTGGGCATTAGATTAGAGGCCCTAAATTTGTTTAAAAATATACACGATTTCAATATATGCTAGCTAAAGCGAGTCTCATGAAATGACATGGCGGATAATACAATAAGGTGTTGGTTTTGTACCAAAAGTACGTGTGAGGATATTCATTGCTTGATATCACATTAGAGTAACTAATTAGCTAGCATTTGTAATCATGTCAGCTAGCCTTTAAATTGTGTGACTACTTTTCCTTTGCTTGACAATCATAATGGAGTAGTTAATGGTAGAAATAATCACAATCTATTCAGGATCTAATCAGTGATCAGCACCTTGGGTCTATGATCATTAAGACTCAACTTAGCTGTTGCTATTATTGAGTTAGAATGCTGAAGCGGTAAAACCGTGGCCAGGTCGCATCCAAGTAATCCTCCTTTCGCCTCAAATATCTGTAAAGGAAAGGTAATTATTGAAAACCATATATACATATATGTCTAAATATACGCATCTTGCAGAACAGTATCCAATTTCTGTTAGACGTGAAGGATGCGTCTATAGCGCATCAAGCCATTAAAAATCACAAACTAACCGCATCCACTTATTTATATATTTTTATATATACCAAACGTACGAACCCACCTTTTTATGGATGCACCAAAATACAATGATGTGATTTTAACATACTATACGATGATATATCGATGGATGGCATATGACTAAATCAAACGAAACGCTACTATATGAAATTCGAATCACCACATATTAAATAACCATTACCACCAACATTCGAATCTACATGAATGAAATAAATGATGGAATTTTGGCTACGCTGCAATGTAACAAAAATGCCATTAATGTTGGATAAACGAAAATAGGTTTGGTATAAATCGCAATGGCCCAGCGTGTTACTTACAGACGTCGTCACTCATACAACACCAAGTCGAACAAGATCCGTGTTGTCAAGACACCCGGTAAATAGCAAATTTAGATATTCCATGCATTTATGGCATTTTCACCAAACCAAGCGCTATAAATCTACATATATAATTCAATATAGGTGGTGTTCTCCGTGCCCTTCATCTCAAGAAGCGCGGTACTGCACCCAAGTGCGGAGACTGTGGCTCAGCTCTCGCTGGTGTAAGTATAACTATTGATTACATTGCATATATTAATAGTTCTGCTTTCAATGAATTGGAGTTAATTTGGACCTCTTGAATGCAATTACAGATCCCCGCCCTCCGCCCCCGTGAATACTCCAGACTCACCAAGTCCCAGAAGTCTGTCACTCGTGCCTATGGAGGTTCTCGCTGTGTCTCCTGCGTCCGCGCTCGGTAAGAAATTGATGTCAAATTCTGGCGAATACATGCTTTTAAGAGAACCTTGAAATTATCATACTTTTTAACAAGTATACTAATTGAAATTGTTAATCGATCTTTCTAACTATAGCATTGTCCGCGCTTTCCTTATTGAGGAACAAAAGATCGTCAAGAGAGTCCTCAAGAGTCAGCAGGCCAAGAAGTAAATTCTTACCTAGCCGTTTTTAATCCACCCTTTTGAACAGCTCAGGCTACATGATTCTACTTAATGTCAATAAACTAAGCTGCCAATGCACAAATTCTCATCAAGTAGTAGAACAGTTAGAATCAACAATTTACTGTTTGTTATGTTTTCTTGCGATCATGTTTTCGGTATAAAAATGTATTTTCACATGTCCCTGAAACAAAGCCATAAAACTACATAAACTTTCAACAGTAAAAAAGACAGATTTTCTGATATTTATCACGGGATAGCGGAGAGTGTGCGAAAGCTAGAGACTAAGCATATGTCAGGACAGTCACATGCGTATGTACTAAAAGGTCTTTAGAACAGCATTGCCTCAGCTTGAATCATCATCCCCTGATAGGCCAATGCGATAAATAGTCTGGATGCTTCGCCTCATTCTTCTTCTGGCTGTATTTCTCCTCTTTTGCTTTTTTAGCTTTCACCGCTTTTTAATACACCACCACTCCACACTTATATTCTTTAGGTCTCAAGGCTATATAGCAGCTCTTTTTCTTTATAACTCACAAGTAACAATGTCTTCCCCAGTCAACGTCAGTGCTCCAGGCTTCAAGGCCGGCGATCTTTTCCAAAGCATAGCCTCAACTCTATCCACTTTCAGTGAAGCCCAACGTGCTGCTCAGATCAAAAAGGTTTGTTGATAGACCTAAGTACTCATTTTTTGAATAGTTTTTTTGTACTCCAGCTAACACGAATAGTCCATAATTTTAATATGTAGGCCAAGGCTGTGTACCTGTTTAACATTCAGAGCAAAAAAGGGTCACCCAAGACACACATATGGGTTTTGGACCTCAAAAAATCTGGTGCTGTCTCACACGGTAATACAGAGGGAGAGGCGCTCAATGGCCAGCCTAAGCCAGATATAAGCATCACTCTTGCTGATGAGACTTTTGTAAAACTCTTTGAAGGCAAGTCCAACCCCACTACAGAATTCATGTCCGGAGGAATTAAAATTAAGGGTAATATGATGCTCGGAATGAAGCTCGATGGCATTCTTAAGGAGTTCAAGAGTGCCGCAAAGGCACAGCCTCCTGCTGCTGCCTCCACAAAGCCTGTAGAGTCCGGCTCCAAGCCTTCTGGATCTGTTGTTGTCGATGGTTTCAAGGGCAGCGAGGTTTTGGCCAAGACCCAGAGTGGACTTGCTTCATTGTCAAGCCAGAACCTTAAAAGTACCGTGAATAAAGTTAACGGCATCATCCAGCTTGATCTTACTAATGGCTCTGGTAAAACAAATTCTTGGACTCTCAATCTCAAAAAGGGAGCTGGCGACTCTGGAAATCCCACCGATCTAATTCTATTGGGTGATGCTGCTAAGCATGGTAAATCGCCCAATGTCACTCTTGGTCTCAAGGATAGCGACTTCGTAGACATGAGCGATGGCAAGCTCAGTGGACAGGCCGCTTTCATGGGCGGGAAGCTCAAGTCCAAGGGCAACATCATGTTGGCCATGAAACTGCAGGACCTTCTCAAGCTCGCCAACTCAGCCACAAAGGCCAAGCTCTAATTTTTGGTTATATACTTTTTGTTTATTTCATCGTTATTAATAAACCCAGAATATTGTCAAAGTTTACAAGGTCTTGGTTAAAATGTGCTTGCTATTATATCTGGAGTTCCACACATATCTGCCTAACTAGATATCGCATAGCCCATAGCTTAGGCTTTGGTCATACACACAGAAATTAATAAATCAATTCCGTGATATCTTTGAGGTTTAGGACAGCAAGGCCCTTCCTGCCAGATGAATTCGGTAGAATCATTGTTATTGCAGCTTTATTACCTTTTTTCATACTATTAAGAAACCTGAAAGACTATATCGGAAACACTGTGGCTTGGCCTCTGCATGAATATGGTTATTGTTGGGCTGTTTGTGTTTTCTGATATATTTGGTCGAATTTCACTACTGATTAGCCACAGAATGGCTGTGGGAGACCCCAGCAAAATATGTTGTAAATTTGAATAATAATTTTTAATGAAGGTAAAAGCTCCAATGTATGTGAGATATACATTGTTTTTTCGGGGTTGGTGTGAAACTGACTTATCTCCTGAATGTATGTATATATTATTGTGATTGTGATTTGATTCTTACCAACTATTACTTATTATTATATCTTCTGTTTATATCGGTATGTATGTACTTTTATTGTAATTTTCATGATGCTTTTTCGGTGGCCTTTAATTCCTAATAGCTTGTGAAATAAAGTCATTTAGCCGCAGTGTAGAGTCTGGTTTACTTTGGTGGTTTGTAATGTGTATGATGCCGATCTTTTGTTGAGACAGAGAAAATTCCACGCATGTTTTTGTATCATCCAAACAACCCCATCAAGATATTGTTTAATATGCCGTTTGTAAGTCGTTATGCGAGGCAGGGATGTTTAATGGCCCACAGAAATTTAATTAATGATCTTTCTATAGTAAACCGCTTGTAAAAACAAACAAATCCAATGTGGATGGTTGATTTACTCATGATATAGAGGATATAAATTTTGACTCTTTGTTGTTGGTTTAATGCATTTATAAAACAGTTTTTACCATTTAGGCATAGAACAGAGAAATTCGAAAAATTCGCTTTGAGATGCAGAACACCGACCGCCGTGTTCGCGACGAAGACCCACATACCTTCTTTCTTAGGCAGAATGCAAACAGGAAAAGACACCAGCAGAAATTGAGGCAGGCCCAACAACGGACACCTTCGGGAAAATATGTATTCTCCAAGATACGAGATTTTACGACACAGGTCAAGGATAAAATAAACACCCAGTTCCTGCTGTGGGGAATGGTCTTCATGGACGCATGGAGTGAAGTACAGAGCTTCTATGCTGAGCAGCATAGCCACAAAAGAAACCATGGCCTGAAAATACATGATACAGAGATCCCACAGCAATTGAACACCATGATACAGTGTATGTATAAGCAGCGAGGGGAGCTGAACGGCAATAAAAAGCCCCACGGCCAAAATCCCAAACTAACCGAGTGCGAGATGCTCTTGCTTGAAAACAATATACTCCTATCCTTGGTTGAGCATGCTGAAACGGATTCCCCGTCTGGGGTCAGGGTGTTTGTCATGGAATTCTTTTGTCATGTGGTATCTTTGGTTCCCCTCTCCTTGCTAACAGAGAGTCCTATCCGGCTGCCCGTGTTTTCGATGCTTCGCCAATCTTTTGAAACTGTCTATCACAGTCCATCAGCAGAGTTTGGCTCAACCACATCTTCGTCTAAAGCAGTAAAAGGCGTGCTTGGTAATCGACAAAGTGTTATAGGTAGTGGGTATACGGCATGTCCAACAGAAACTGGAATAGTACTCCTCAGGCACGAGACTGTGCAGTGCTTGTGGAGATTGTTATACCGTCTCCGAGAACACAGCAATTCCGCCAGTATATTCTTTGAATGGGGAAATCGATGGGTATTTCAGGAAGAGAGTGGCGGTGCAGGGCTGAGCAATGAGAAAAGTGCCAAAGATTCGTCAGTAGAACCAGAAATGCTGGTGATTCAGATCATTATTGAATACCTGCTGGCTCCTGGATCCACCGGACAAATGGCCCGCGAATCATTGATTCTTTTTACCCAGGTGCTGATGGCTACGTCAGACCCGGCCGCTCCATTGAAATTCTTGATAGAAAAGGTTTCAATTGCCTCGGTCCTGATCGAACATCTATGCTATCTTTACCCAAGAGTGCCTTTGGCTTACCCCGCAAGCAGAAACCCGGATAGCGGTCTGTTCACGCCATTGATGGCTCCTATAAGACAAGTAAATACTATATACAGAAGACTTGCGACAAAGGAGCACGGTTTAAATGACATACCGGATTATGTCATTAAAAATCTGGAGCCCACTTTCATATCGGAAAGCGATATGTTTACTAGAGACTACAGTGTAATAAATAGCCCAGAATATACTGGCCCATACAGCATGGCCCCACTTGCATTAGAAGGAAGCACCAGAGATTTGAGGTTACGGAGGGTCCTATCAAACTTATCAACTCCAATTGCTGAAATAGATGCAATGTTTATGTGTTGGGAACTAATCGACGAGATTCTAGTAACATCGATGAACGAAGATCTGTGTTTTCATTTTAAAAGCGCTGTGAGCTCAAGATTCATTGTTCCAAACCTTGTTACGCATATCAAGAACACATCTAATTTTGTAATGGCCAGCACTTCTACTATATATATCACTGAGCTGATAAAGTGCACCTATTCTCCTTTGCTTGTTGAATCCATGTTGACCACATTGCTCGGAAAGGATATCTCTCCAGAGTCTCACTCTCAAGATGGGCTTATTGAAATGAAAGACAGCTTATCAAGGGAAGACCAAGACATGCTGAGTTCAATAGAGGACGCTGATTTGAGAGCTGAAGCTGCAGCGCTATTGGGCCAAGACACGAGAAATGAAAAGGGAGATTTGGGTTACCATTTGCGCCAGGTCTTGATTCAGCGACTCAACCACAAAGATCAGCAGCTCAGGCTTGCAACTCTTCAGCTCTTTGAGGGCATACTTGATACATGTGATCAGTTTGCCTATACTAATCTTGTTCTCCACAACCTTCCGAATTCTGAAGATGTTACAGTCGAAAGTGACGACAAAGTGCTTCCTGGGCACCTCATTTTTGGCCACGATACATTTATTTATGACGATTTAGACTTCATTAACCAGGTGATCTATGCGTTTGCCAATGTAGCACCTAGTCACATATCTACATCATTCCCTGAGGCAATTATGATGGCGGTCTTTAAACAGCAGTCCACAGGATCTGATCCAAAGTCGCCAGTGATGGGGGACAAATATAGCACCTCTCAGGGAAAAAGAGAAGCAACAGTATCGTTCCCCTCACTTGAAGATGACCCAAAATTGCCAGCAAACCCAAATCGGGATGACAAACGACCCGAGCCAACTACAGAAACTAAAAAGCCGCGAAGACGCAGGCTCTCCTATGCCGATGTGCTTTCTAGTGGTCAAGACAACCAGCCCAACACTACAGACATAAGTGCCTTGGACAAAAAGTCATATATAAGTTCTGGTAGTACCCAGGCCAACCCTTCCACAAATGTATCTTTGGCTTCTGAATGCGAGGCTTATCTCCATGAACGTTTACAATGGCAATACTTGGTCCATGCCTACCGCAAGAATTTCTGGGTCTCAGATGGTGAAATAACAGCAAAATTCCGTTCAAGAAACCAGGAATCCAATTCACTTGCTCCTTCTGAAACCAGTAATGGATACCCTGGAGCATTCGTATATTCCCTTCTATCCCAGTTGCGGAATATGCTTGATAACAACATGGCCCACAATTTGATCCTCACAAACATAGTAACAAAGCTTGCCGGCATTAACAACCCCCGCTTAAACAAGCTCTTCTTCCTCACAGACCAGAGTTCATACGAAGTTCCGCCCGATGTTATTGAACCCAGTAATGACAACTCTGAGGACCAAAAGTCAAACTACACCCTTTATCAGGTCCTCACTGCGGTTTCATCGGAAGCATATATTAGATCTGAAGGCATAGCAGACTTTTCTGATCGCTTGGCCAAGCAAAGATCTCTTGGAATAGACTTTGCTATCTCTTTGGCAACTCCTCCAAAGACTTCACGCTCAGCTACACAAAGTGAGGTCGCTAAGCAAACACCATCCGGACCTCGATCCCGCAGTGAGAGCATATCATCTCAGCTGGGAGTGCCCTATGCTGTGGCCGCTCAGTCTCCAGCCACACCAAGCATGTTTTCACCTGTATATACTAGCCCTATACCATCTTCCAACCCTGTTTCTGGAAACTTTGAAGATCTAACAGAACAATTGAATCCAAAGTATGAATCTAGACGAAGCAAGGCACAGGGTAAAACAAAGACATCCACCAAGCGTTTCATAAACTCATTTATTGTTCTTGATGAATTCTGTAAGGAGTTATCGGCTATTGCTTTGGCGCACTACACCTTAGCAACACTTTCGATCTACGAGGACATCGATAGAAAGATGCAAGAAAAAGTTGCAACTTCACTCGATCAGCTGGTAATGCGGACAAAATCCGAGTCTAGCACACAGAGTCACACTTTTGACAAGAATACCAACAAATGGTGCTTTGAGGCAGATTTGGTTAGCAGTGATGATGAAGATGTGAACCTTGCCAAGATGGCCGATCGGTATTTCCCCAGTGTTGACATCAGCGCTCCCCTTTCACCATCGTCAGCTTCTGTTACTGGCGCTGGTCCACTATCTCCAAATTCCAATGTCCTGGATTTGAGCATAGGCAAGGGTACAACACGTGTGAGTAAACGCTCACAGCGAAGAAAGAGCAGAAGGAGAAGCAGTTTACACAAACAACACCCCGAGAACCTTATAAACACCGTCCTCAGCTCCTCGCCCCAAAAATCTCAGAACGATACAATTAACGAGGAGGTACTATTCCGTGCTCAATCGCCAGTACATTTCCCTGAGCGCCTTAAAGAAAATATAGACACACTAGTTGCTGCTGCTGAAAAGAGCCCACCATCTCTATCTAATGATGAACAGCTTTTGGCAGAAAGCCTATCTTCCATGGCTATTAAAGATGTGCCTAATGATGAAGCCACTAGTACCGAGGAGGCCTCCAAGAAATCAACTTCTGCTGAATTCACAGAGAACAATGAAACTTCAAAGGGTAGTAAAAGTAATCGGCGTAAATCAAAACGTAAAAGTAATATTAGACCGGATACCTTTCAAAAAGCAGATCACGAAAAGCCCAGTCACAAAACAGCAGATACTCAAGATATGCCAGCAGCACCTAACGACGCCAAAAAATATGAAGGTGCTTCTGAATCACAAAAGAAAAGTCAGTCAAAGCAAAGACGTAGAAAAAGTGGACGGAAAAGTGCTGGGTTTCGTGCCAAAGACGAGGCCACGGCCAAGGAACCTACTTCAGAAAACCAGGGAAGCACAGGGACCAAAGAGAACAAAAGTCCACACAAGGAAGTACAGCAAAGTAAAGCTGCAAAGGTGCCAGCATCTCCGCCGCCTTCAGCTTTTGCTGAGCCATTTTCCAAAGAAATGTCACGGTCAGCTGGTAGACCTGAAAAGGCTACTGTTTAAAATCAAACACGACCCCCAGTATAAACAGCAGTTCATATTGCAGAGCCGAAGCATAAACATCAATTCCTTTGCCTCACTCTCTAGATATGTAGAAAGACTAAATTTAGAGTCAGGGGCGTTGCCTGACCCAAGTCTCAGCACAAATCGCTTTATCAAGAATAGCGATAGTGATGATGGCAACCCAAATGGCGATGGTGGACATTCAATCGAGCTGTCTGCGTTTCAACAATTCTGGTGTTATGATCTTCCAATTTAAATGTTTTTGGCGAATAAGTTTTCTAAAGTGCATTTGAGGTGGTTCGAGTTTTGAATATTTTCCTTAATTCGGTACTTGGAAATTATGCCAAAATTCGCTGCACTTCAATGTAAATTAATTTTGTTTTATTATTATGTCTCTCTTTGTTGTTATCTCAATACATACACTGCATTTGCAACATCCCATGATTGCACTTGTTAATTGTCTTTCTGCTTCTCTTATCATTGGTACATTTGATTCTGCAACGTCTGAAATACAACATATTTGAAAGAAATGGCATCATTTGGATTTACCAATAGAAATTCCGACTTGGTGGACATATAACCATTTTAATGATAGTTGATTTAAAAGAGTTATAGAGGGAGACAGACTCACTTGGTCAACTCCTTAGGATATTTCTTTCTTTGATATATTATATCTTGTAGGCTATAATTCAATTACTATGTGACTTTATTTTACAAGTTATTAGGCATAAAATGACCCAAATTTGTTATCAAAATTATAATAAAAGTATATACATACAGATATAAGCAGAAGAAAAAATAGTCAATAGTTAATAATCATCAAATAACATTAATATATACATTCAAGAGAAGAGTCGATTTTATACCATCCCTGAAAAAACAATATATCTATTAATATCCCTAAGAACTTTTGCCATATTTAAAAGTTATTTATCAAATTTGTGGTATATTTTGCTGGGACCCACACACAACCATTCTGTGGCTAATCACTAGTGAAGCTTTAGCTTTATAATACTTTTGTTTTTATATCTTTATAAGCTGCTGGTTATTTGTAGCTATTTGAGAAACATTATATCCCATAGTTTAAGCTAGTATAAATAAGCTTGAAGAACTAGGTTCTAATTTTATCGTTAGAGAATATTATGCATATACTGTGCTTACTTCATAACTAACATTGTTGAAAAGAAAATGCTCATTCGGACTATAAATGTCAAGGACCTTACTAAGCTTATTAAAGACAAGGCATTGATTCAGGGGTAGGAAATATGGATATCGTTTTAAAATATACATAATCATCTATATAATGCGCTTTTAAATACAAAATGAAATTGTGTGTATTTTTATTGAACAAATTTAAAGAAAGAATTACCAAGTAGTCGATGTTCGTGATCAAGACTATGAAGTATGTCAAAAAATATCAACAATTATCTACAACTTTATTTTAACTTCAAATCCAGTTGATAATTTCTAAATTCCGCATTAATTGTATAGGGAGGTCATATCGTTGGTTCCGTAAATCTACCCGCTCATACCATCCCGGGTACTGCTGATGACCTCGTCAAGAAATTCCATGGAATTCAGAAGCTGATATTCCACTGCCTTTTGTGCCAGGTTCGTGGGCCCAAGGCTGCTCGTATATACGGTGATGCGGTTGACCGTCAGCTTGCCAAAGAGGAAAATCCCGAGTCCTCTCCTCTAGCAAAGCAAGAGGTGTACTTTTTGGAAGGTGGCTTTATGTCTTGGTTGCATGAGCACAAGGAATCTCCTGGCCTTATTGTTGATTATGATCCTGAGTTCTGGAAGGATGAGCAGGATTAGTTATATAGGATTATGTGGACTATCTTAGTTTGGTTACCTTCACATATGTATTCAATTGTTCTCTACAATGGACCAATTCGTTTTATAACATAAATAATATCAAGCGCATGTTTTAGTTATATGACATGTTGTCCATCAAAAGCGAACTGCCTTGTACCCTTGTGTATCTAGTAAATTTGGTCCGTATGTCATAAATTATAGGGCAGAATTGGAGAGATTATTTTAATACGTCTTTAGAGGAGACTTTGCCAAATTAAAAATGAAGACCTTGTGTTCAGTACTATGTTGTTCCTAAACTTGAATGAGTTAAAACTAACAAAACTTATCGATGGTCCTTACCAGGCATTTCCAAACATTGAGCTTGATCCCACTTCACATTACCATTTGGTAGGTTCTTTATAAAAAGAGAACAATTCTGTGCCCTCATACATTCCTGAAAGTTTGGCCCAAAAGTCATACATTTTGGGGTAGTGCTGGAGTGATTATTCCAGTACACTTCTAGAGGAGATTCTGCCATTTATTTACTTCAACAACACACCAAGTAATCACTAAACTTAAAATATACATTGACGACCCATAACATCTGAATGATATTAACTAAAGTTCTCCAAACCTTGAGGAACTTGAAATAGATTTCAAACATGTTAATAATCACTCTAGTACCATTACAGCATTCAAATTGACTCACTCAAAAGTTGGAAAGATCCGATTAATGCAATATGTAGAACTAGACTTTTACCATGACTTTGCCCAGTATTCTAAAGAATATGATTATGCTTTTAAAGATGAATAAGACTTGAAATATATCGTTAGGATCCAATCAGATACAACTTGGTAATGTTGATATCGATGGTAATAATGATGAGCCAAAAGACACACTACTTCAATTTCAAACTCTGTTACCATTCAGATATGGAAAAATACCCTCAGAAGTCTCGTAGTTAGCCCTGATTGGGGTTATTTGACTTCTGATATCCTATTTCCATTTATATAACTAACAAATATTGAATTCTTGATGATTAGTATGTCAGCTCTTGATGGCATTGAAGTCAAATCTGAGAAGATCAAATGGATCATAATTTTTGAAGGGTGACTTTTGGTGGCCAACAATTATAGGGACAGTCACAACCAAATGAGTGATCACAATCCATTAGCAAGTGGTCACCCTTCAAAAATAACCACTCAAATATTGCTATGGAAATGATCATGAGGCTTTGGAAAATTTGTTCATTTCAAACTATTTGCTAGTTCTATGAAGGCAAGGAGTGTTAGCCAATTCAAGTACCTTATTGCGTTGCTCCCTGCTCTTAGGATTTATACACATCGAGTATGCTTTATGGAAGTGGATAGAAGTAAATTTTCCAAATGGTGAAAAAAGAATATTCTGGTTTTATTGTTGCAAGATAAAAACAAGCTTAATAAGAATTGTTGTTTATAGCTATTATCCTTGGATTTTATTTTTTAATAATTAATAAACTATAACACATTGAATTTCTGACAGTCTATTCAAATTTTACACACTACCTTTTGTGACAGAAATGGAATTCCTAGCAATTTTATAACAAATGGCAAATGAAAAGACCAAAATCCAAGGATACATTAATATTATCCAGTAATTTGCATTTATTAACTGTGAAAATCAATTATAGAAAGTTTTTTATCAGTATACATATTTTGTGATGACTTGTATTGTAATCATAATGATAAATAGTGGCAATATTTAAAAGAATATTGGTATTAAAAGTATGCCTGATTGGTTAATACTTGTAGGAAAAAGTTTGAGCTTATGAACTAAATTTGTTTACTGTTTATATTCAGTGGCATGCAAAAAATTGGTGTATATTTTTAGACTAATGTTATATTTAATCAAGAAGTTGATTAGCATAGTGGCATAGCTTCTAAAATACCTTAAAACATTATCAAAAAAAGGAAAAATAGTTAGTAAAGAAAAGGAATAGGCAGCTCTTTTAAAGAATTGAGATTCTAGTTGAATCAGATTACTTTTGCTGAGCATGCTCTTCAATTGCCTTCAAACAGTTGTTACAGTAATTGCAAAATGAGGAAATTGCTGATCCAAAGTCAATAACAAAATCATAAAGGTCATTTATCACACGTTCACAGTAAGCTGAAGTAGAAGTTAGAGGATCCAACTTCAGCTGACAATCACTAATTTGGCTTCTCACATCTTTCAAACAAGTTTCCAGACATTTGAAGTCATTTATAGCTGGTGATTGAAGCACATTAGAACCAAGATTGGTTTCTGGATCTTTATCTGTACTGCTTTGGGAAAGTATATTTAAAAGATGTTTGGCAGAGTTAATTCTATCATTCATTTTGCCTTCAATACATTTAACTAAGTGACTGATAGCTTCTAAGATGATATCTGGATCTTTTTCATTGGTAACATTATAAAGCTTGTTTGAGAAATTCTTCATTTGTGTGACTTTCTGTTTACATTTTTTAGAATATGAATCAGTTGGGGTGCCTTTCAAAATGAAGAATTCAAACTCACTATAGAACAATTTGAGATTCTCTAAAACTTCTTTTCCTTTAGGTGTTTCCACTTTAAGACTACCTATGAATGAGCTAAAGTCAGTATTCTCTGGAGATGCTGGTTGAGTGTTAGTCTGTAGCATGAGGTCTTGAATGGAAGATGATGTGGTAGAAGATATTGGATGAGTTAGAGCAGTTGTATAATATGACCATTTTTAGGAGGGGAATGGCTGTACTATTTATACCTTCTTTTTTCTGAACTAATATAGCTACAATTCTCTCTGAATTTTGAAACTAGTATCCAAAAAGCAATATTGTTATTAAAGTGGCTATAGGGGATGATTGCCTGCACTAGACTATCATGTTCTACTTTAATTGTAAATCCTGATAAAATAAAAAAAGATATGATTATTTACAGAAAATGAATATAGCCCCCATTTACAAGTATATACACTGTAAAAATATAGTATAAAATAGTTAGACTACCTGAAAAAAGAAAATTATGTGGAGATCCTGTTGACTTACTAGTTTTAAATTTTTGAAAGCAAAGGAAAAGAATATTATAAACTGAGGGCTATAGCAATTTTTATCAGTTCTAAGCTATCATACTCTTTGTTGGTTTTTGGTTAGAAAACAAAACTGTAATATTAGTGGATATAGTTTTTGCTCACTGCTTGGTATGCCTACTTCATGACTTGGGCCTAATTAATCATGCCACTTGTTGATTTTTGCTAGTTGTTAAAAATGGAGCACCTATTGCTTTATCTGATATGAAAATTTGAATTCCAAAGAACACAATTATTGTGAAAAGTTGCTGTCAGGCACAAATATAACCTACTTAAAAAAATCATATTCTTTATTTATTTTCTATACCAAAGAATTTGAGTAATAATTTATAATGTGGGTAGTTGTTTTTGAAGGGTAAATTTTGGTACATCTCCAAAGGAGATTCTGCTATATATAATGGGTTTAAAATTTCTGAATAAAGGAATTTGGTTATTCACCCATAACAGCTCCTAAAATTAAATTTATTTAGTAGATATATTGAGTGAGCTATTTTGTAAAGGGCTTTAATTTGTGAAAAAATATTTTAAAGTAATGGCGGATCAAGTTGTAACACCAGGACGGAGGTTAGGATCACTACAGGACCTAGAGCCCGGATATGGAACATATGTTAGGAATGGCATGATATTTTCATCAGTTCTTGGCATCAAAAAAACTTCAAAGAGTGAGGATACAAGCAAAAAGGTGCGTTTGAGATGAAATTTAATATTCATCACTTTAATGATATTTTTGAGTCTTCAATCCTATGGACTGATGATTTGTGGCACAAAATATAACCAACCCTTTGAACCTTTATGTTTCCAATGTACCTGTAGAACATGGTCTATGTAGAGCACAATAGAGATAAGAATGTTGTTCCAGATGTCGGTAGCGAAGTAGGCCCATTATTTCTTTGTCTTTGGGAAAATAATTGTAAAACAAAATTGTATAGATAAAAGGTTTAACTCATTATTTCTTTTTGGTTCAAGGTTATTGGCCAAGTGACAAAAATCAGTTCACAATATGCTGCTGTGGCTATCATGATGGTTGGAACAGCCATTTGTAGAGAGGACTTCAGAGGAGACATCCGGTAAGTGCTCGTATGACTAAACGTACTTTTTGATACAGAAAACGAATACTAAATATTTTTGATGAATATAGTATACAAGATGTGAGAGCAACGGAAAAGGACAAGGTACAAATACACACATCTTTCCGTCCTGGTGATATCATTAGAGCCGAAGTGGTAAGTTTGAGAAATTTAACGGATTTGAAATAATCAACATTATGTAGCGCTACATTAAGTTGGCTGATTCTTGTAAAATTGAACTAGATTTCTCTCGGTGACCAGAGGTCATACTATCTTTCAACCGCAAAAAACGAATATGGTGTAATATTTGCTACTAGCAGTTCAGGTATGACATATCATCAACTCACTATAAACATCCAATAAGCAGGCCTATATTTTACATATATTTATTCATATACTTTCTTGGATTTAGGAAACACAATGCTGCCAATATCATGGCAAGAAATGCAAGACCCTATAACTGGTGAAGTTGTAAACAGAAAGTGCGCAAAACCATTTTAGTGGTCCTTGTTTATAAATCTTTCAATGCCTTTTCAAATCAATAAAATTGCTACACGCATAAATGATTTGTCAATCTATAAATTCTGCAAAAACATGCTAAATGTAATATAGAAATGCACTGTATTATCATCGAGTTGACATGCTTTTTTCTAAATCAATGGTAAAGTAGAACTAAGGATTATAGAGTTGCTTAGATCCTGTCTGAATGAATCTCAGAAACTGCAATGCTTCTGAACTTCTCCACAATTGAATAAAACTCTTTCTTGGACTTTGGGATCGGCTCTGCTACAAAAGGCCGCTTTTCATCTTTAACACTCATGTCACGTATTTCGGCAACAAGATCGGATGGTTCTAGCTGTTTTTGGTCCTGGTTCGATGATGTGTTTTTGACAGAAAGGGTTACAATCTCAGTATAAATGTGGTTCCAGTGGTACCTCGACTCAAGGGTCTTCAATCTAACGAGCAGATGATCAAATACTCTAAATTTTACAGATTGTGGCTTTGACGAACCGATTGAAGGTAAAGTCACAGTTGTCTCTGTTTCTGTTGATTCTATAGCGGGGTTGGTCAGATGTCCAGTATCGTTGCTGTTCCCAGTAATTACAGACATTGGAACAATGCTACGACCATGCTTGTCGCGCAAGTATACTGGGCTCCGAAGGCCAAATCTAGGAATATACACCATAAATCCATTGGAACGAATTTCCGATATCACGGCTTGCTCGATCATAGCATGGCCATTTTTGACCTTTTGCGAAATATACAGGCCTTGGAACAGTTCCGTCGATTCCTATATTGACAAAAATGCAATGGTCGATAAGTTTGAAGCCATCTATAATGCTTTCACAGGAATCAATCTTAAACAGCCATATGTAGACTTTTATATTTGTATAGAATACCTGCCCTTTGAGCAAACTTGGATTCCCTGGTTTTTATATTAAGATGACCAGCAATTTCACTGATGGTCTTTGGAGATAGCATTGTTGAGTTTATTATATCGCTGCCAACGTCTTTAGTATACGGATTGTTCCATGTCCTATATTCTCCGATAGCCATGAGCAGCTGTCGATGCACCATAACGTCAGAGTAACGACGAATTGGTGACTACAAAATAAGGGGGGAAATCTCGTTAGTGTTAAAGTGGCACCTAACTATAAAGATGCGTTGGACTCCTATCAGACAAAATACTTACTGTGAAATGTGTATAAAATTCCAATGCGAGGCCGTAATGTTTATATTGGTCCTGAGGATAATCCCCAGAGCTTATGTACTCTGCTTCTGACATGGCCAGAGTAGCCATCGCCTTGAGCAAAAACACAAAGTCGGGATCAGTTTGGATAAGTTTTTCTGTGACCGCGGCAAGCGATTGCGCCAGCTTTCTATTTGAAGAGCAGTCGAGTCTGAAACCTTTGGTAGCTGCCATGTTAATCAGCCTTCTGAACCTTTCAGGAGTGGGGAGTGGATGGTGACGCAAAACTGCAACATCAGGATACGCATCCCAGATACGCCTTGCTACAAATGAATTGGCCATAATCATTGCTTCTTCTACGATTTTATGAATTTCCAGCCCCTTTTTGGGTAATATATCATTGATTTCCTGGGTCTCCGAATCGACCATGAATTTAACCTCGGTGCTCTCTAGTTCTAAGGCACCCATGTTCTTGCGACGTTCTCTTATCTTACGCATAGCCCTAGCCAACAAAAGAATTGGAGTTCTAAGCTTCTCCTCAAGGTTCTCTGGCAAATCTGGGATGCCGCTCTTCATATCCAGTAACATCTGGGCTTGTTCATAATACATTTCTAGAGTTGAGCGTATGACTGTCCGGCCAAACCATGTATCTAGGACCTCAAAGTTGGAGTCAAGCTTCCAAATTACAGATACAGCATATCTGTCCACCCCGCCACGAAGAGAACAGTTATGTTCACTGAGAGCGGGTGGTATCATATTGAATCTTCTGTCAGAAAGATAGATGGTCGTACCACGCCTGCGAGCTTCAAGGTCAGTAAAAGATCCTATAGGCAGAAAATATGCGGGATCTGCAATGTGCACCCCAAGCTCATAATTTCCATCGCCAAGATCTACCATAGATAATGCATCGTCTATGTCCTTGCTGCCTTTGGGGTCGATGCTATACACAATGTTAATAGCTCAGCATTAAATTTTAGCATACATACGCTATCCCAAATTGTTTGTATACATCAGATCCATCGTACCTGAAAATGTTTTTTCCGCGCAGATCTCTGCGTAAATTTATCTCATCCTAAAAACACCAAATTTTTCTGTGACAAGGGGCTGGTGTTGTTGAGCATGATAAGTGTAAACGTGATTGTTATTATTTACCTGATCGGGCAGCCAAGGGTTTTCTGGTGAGTAGTCCGGAATCTCTCTCAAGCACTTTTCCGAAAAAGCCAAAGATGACTGAGAAACTGCAATGTCATGTTCAACAAGTATTGCATTGATCTCGGTGTCCAAATCACCAATAGGACCAAGAGATCTGATGAAGTGTCCACGAGGATGTCTTGAGTCAGTCGGCCTGCCACCACCACCACACACAGACAGACACACACACAAACACAAAAAAGTGCAAGCATTGATGTATGTTCAAAAGAGACTTTGGATGGTTATATATGTATCTAATTGAATGCCTACCAGCTATCAATAATAACCACAACCCTGTGGTCGATGACATCTTCGATATTCCCATGGTGAATGTAAATTGGAGGAATTTGACGATTTAGAGGGTATGCCAAAAAATTTGTGTTCTATTGCATTGTTGACAAATGGTTGGTGGCATTTAGCTTTGAAAGATTCTGCTAGATAGGCATGCTGCTCTTTGAATGAATTGTATAGAGTAAATACCTTTCCGCCCTCTTCGGGCTTGATTGTAGCAACGAATGGTCTCCATGTTCTATTTGTTATTCCAACAACCTCACCGTAAACAGCCCCAAGTTTCTCGACGCCCTTTCCGTCTGTATACTCGACTGCTTCGCCAACTATTTTTGAGATGATGCAAAAAGCCACAAGAATCGCAGTCATGATAAATGTCAATTTTGGTGTGCATGAAGATGAGTTAACAATTCATAAAAAGGACCAAGCTGCTTACTGTCAAAATCAAATCCGTCAACATCGTCGGCTTTTTTCTCTTCAGGCTGTGTTGGCAGATCGGTGGAATCGACGTCTCCCTGTTGATCGAGTAAACGCACAACAACGGTATCGCCATCGACTAGAAAATGTGCATTAAGGCAAGAGTGAGCCTCGCAACAAGATTTCCGATGGGAGACCATGAGCTATCTAAAATTCTCCAGTAATAGTAATACTCACTAGCTCTGTTTCTTCGAACACTCCCGACTATCAGTATATCGGGCTTTCCCAGATGACCACGGCTGATTATGGCTTGCTTCTCGCCTGCTGATGTATTTTGGATGCCTTTCAATACCCCCTGGATAAGCTTGCCAGTACTCAACCCTTGCTCAATTTCATAGTCCGATAAATGCTACAGCAATGTATACACGATGCACGCATTTAATATGGGCATACTTAACCAAGCATAGTTTCCGGACATAGAAGCACAGAATTGGCTTCATTGAACTTGTCCTACCTTCTGGTACTCTCCTTGCGACTTGTCTTTTATTCTACTACGAGCATGCTCTGTGGGCGATTTGAGGGTAATGTCCAGTCTTTTGTGCTCAGAGGATGACTCGATTGAGTTGTATTGCGGCAAGACATCTGGATGGTATGTCTTCAGAAACTCGTCGAAAACAAGCACCCCGCCGTCAGCCTCGCTACCAAGCACCTCCTCCCATAGATCATATCTCTCCTAATAATTTTACACAATAGCCAATGTATTTCTCAATCGCAGTTGCAATGTAGCTTGGCATATCCCTGTTTTTATGTCTGGAGCCGTTTGCCACTTACTCTTGTTGTGACCACAATGACCTTTAAGCCAGGCCACTGCTTGCCCACGTGGGATCTGTACCATTGAGCGACTCTAGATACAGCACGGATATCGAATTTTGCAGGCAACCAGCCGTGCCGACGCTGGATGCTGGTGGCATTGAAAACAGTATTTGCAAACACAATAGAGAAACGCAAGTGGTCAGCAGCTATTTTGCGTAGCGACGCCATTGTTCTAGATCTCTCACGCTGATCCAGCTATTGTATGCATGAGAGTGTAAATACAGAGAAACAGAGGGTCAGTTTGGGGCGTCTCGGAGTGGACCATGCCTCATTACATCATTGGTCTAAACTGTATTGTTGATGGACGCTACTTGCTGCATCAAATATTGTTTGAGTAAACACAATGTTCTTGATGCTGTCTAGCTCAAATATCTCTATATATCTGCTCGTGACCTATCATGATGAAATAGACAAGTTAAAGAAGCTTCTGTCAGCGCCCAGCAGCCTTCGTATATAGATTATATGTGTGTATGCGGTGGGTATTAAACCAATATTGCTTACGCTAACATCGGGAATTACAATGCATGGAGCGTCGTGCTTGAGCAATGGGATGTTGTTCTTCAGCATGTGCTCGTTAGGGCACTCAGTACACCCCTTAATGCCACAGGATATATCCGACCTGATGTACCCTTTAATAATAATAATAATAATAATAGTTAGTATTATCCATATTTTTTTATTCAACAGGATTGTGAGAATGTCAGCTGTGCTTGATATATGTAAGATAGAGTCTCATAAGATGATTATTCGTACTTTCATGGACTACCTTAGACACATTGAGCTTTTTGTTCTTGTGGTAAACAATACTCTCCAATCTGCTTGTCATTGTGATGTGGTTTCTGTTAGAGCTAGCTACTGCCAATTCAACTTCACTTATATATATATATATATATAAGTGAAGTTGAATTGGCAGTAGCTAGCTC